>JARQZK010001517.1:265000-317500 GCA_030704885.1 Cynegetis impunctata | reverse complement strand
ACTATAGATGGAATTTTGTCTTAATACTATTGCAGTTAAAATTCAATGCTAAACCGAAGATCTACCCGGCTACCCCAATAAGTTCTGAAATACAGTAAGTCTGATGCCCTTGACCAAGGTCCAAGGTCATTAGAACAGTCGTCTCGTGGCGGGACGCGGAAAGTGTTGTGACTCTTCCTGACCCTCTCCCCCAGCTTTGCTTTTCTAGCCAATTGGCGTCTGAAATTAAGATCGTAGCGCCGGAACGGCTAATATCGGTACTAGAGCATGGGCCATTAAGGGATTGTTTACATTGTTTGTAATGGTATTTTCGTTCATTTCATTTTGAGTTTTCGAACGTTTAGATTCGTAATTTGTGTTTTTTTGGACTTCGTATTTTCCAGTGGTTCATTGTGTTTCGATTGAAGACAATATTATCTCTGTTAAACAGTAGATAACCTACCTACATCAAGTTGAAATTTGAGTATAATGGACAAAACTAAGTACTTACCAGTAAAACTGAAAGGAACAACATGAAATAAAAGAAGAATTAACATGAATACCCTGCTTGAATGATTTGAACGTAATGAGTTATTATTTTCCTGAAGTATAACAGCTCTCCTAAAAGTACGGTGGACTTCTGAGAGTCTTGTTTTTTCATAGAATCTCTATTTTTCCTGGTTATATAATTGAATATTTTAGTTTTTACCTAGCTATAGAGTCAAGTTTTATTTCATATTCTTGATGTTATGATAAACTGTTATTTTGGTTGTGCAAATAAACATTATTGATTATTATTATTTTAATAGTATCTCTGGTTGTTACATGAAAGAAAATACAATTATCTAGAATCTCTGGATGATGGCCCAGGTTCAGATTCCGATAAAAGTGGAAGATTTTTCGTTGGACTAGTATTGGACAAAAACCCTAAGTTTTCGGTTAGCTAGAAATTGCACATTATGAGTTGTTATAATTCAATATGGAAAAATCCACAAACTTACTGCGGGGAAAATAATTATTCTCAGTAAACTGTAAAGAACAACTCTCTTATGTTCACAAGAACAATGAAGAGTTAAGCTTCCATTAGTTTATTTGACATAATACCTAGTGGTTATAGTACAAGAAAGATTACTGAACATATCAAGTCAATCAATAATGAATCAAATTGTCATACATAAATTTAATATTCTACGAGGCGCAAAAGTGCACAAAAACTGTATTTTTGGACTTTAAATTTCACAAAATTCCATACCCTCAGATCCCCCGGCAGGGGCATAAAATTTGAGTCTAGCACACTTGCAATTTTCGCCTTAGGCCGGCCCTGAATGACGTACCTGTCTTTATCTTATTTAATCTATGGAAATGTGTATAAATGTTTTCCCGATTTCTAGTACAATGGGCATGAATTTCTTCATGTGTGGTATAATTTGAAATGTTTGTTTTTACACACACCAAGCAATGAAAAATGTACAAGCATGGAACAGCACTCGGCTCTGTAACTTATACCAGACAACATTCTCACCGCCCTTCTCTGGAGGGTAAAAACAAATAGATGCAAATAGCATCTATATGTGAATTCCATAGAAGTTTGGAATTTATATTAATTCCTAGAAATTTAACGGGATCATTCTCTACATCATCCATAGCACGAGTTGAGATAACGAGTGTTTGGTTTTTTGATACATTAATGCTAAGTTTATTTGCTGTAAACCAGTATTTGCAGTCATCTGCAAATAAAAGGACATCAGCACTGTGATCGCAACCTTCCAGATCATTGATGTATATCAAGAAAAGCAACGGTACCAGCACTGACCCCTGTGGAACACCAAATTTCATTTCACAAGATGAAGAATATTTGTCACCTATGTTTACCACTTGGGACCTTCCACTGAGATACGATTTTATTAACATTGTGCTTTGAGGAGAAAACTTATATAACTCAAGTTTTTGTAGAAGAACATTAAACGAGACACAATCGAAGGCCTTGCTCAGATCACAGAACAGGGCCTCACTATATTCGCCGTTCTCTATACCCTCATTCACAATCTCTATAAACTTGTTAATTGCACTGGTTGTTGAATGTCCGCTCCTAAAGCCAACTGAAAGTAACTGTCTGTTACTAAAAAGTTGGAAGCTTTCAAAATAGTTCGCTATACGATTTTTGAGTGCTTTTTCAAATATTCCCGAAAATAGGGGTAGGATAGATATAGGGCGGTAATTTGATAGTTCACCCGGCTCGCCTTTCTTATAAATAGGGACAACACGCGATATTTTTAATACCGATGGAAAAATTGACTCATCAATACAGAGGTTTAAAAGTTTAGTTAGAGGATATGCAATTAAGTTATCTATTCATCTATCTGCCGATGTATATCTACCTACCTATCTATCTATCTAGTTATCTATCTTTCTATCTATCTATCTATGTATCAATCTATCTGACCCGGCAAACGTTGTTCAAATTATTGAAATGGCTATTGAAAAATATGGGTTGTTGATAGAAGGGTGAAAATTTAGAGTTGTACGTATTTTTTAAAACACATTTAAATAAAAAATTTTGTTCAAAAAATTCATAAAAAAGTTAATCATTAGGAGTATGAAAAATATATTACGACCTATTCTCAAACCGACTATTGTTATTTTCGATTGCCATCTTGCAGCCCTATTGCGGAACTGTGGATAAAATAAAAAAAATGAAAATCGCGATGCAAAAATAGGGGTTTATCGTAGAAGGGTAAACAATTATTGAGAGTAATATGAATTTTTCTATTCTAAGCCATTGCCAAAAAATTGAAGTTTATAATTAACAAATAAAAAATAGGGGTTGATCGTAAAGGGGTGAAAATTTAGGGTTGTATGTATTTTTGAATGTTGTATCATAAAAAAAAATAGAACAAAAAATTTTGTCTGAAAAATTAAAAACAAATTTAAGGGGTGGACCACCCTTAATATTTAGGGGGATGAATAATAGATGTTGGCCGATATGCACACAAAATTTCATGAGAATCGGTCAAGCCGTTTCGGAGGAGTATGGTGACTAACATTGTGACACGAGAATTTTATAAATTAGATATATATATATATATATATTATATATATATATATATATATATATATATATATATATATATATATATATATATATATATATATATATATATATATATATATATATATATATATATATATATATATATATATATATATATATATATATATATATATTGATGGAAGTAATATTACTTCTTCAGAAAAAAAAACATTAATCTGGGTGTTCCCCAGGAAAGCATACTCGGACCCTTACTGTTTATTATTTATATTAATGATTTTCCCAATTTTGTGTCTGAGGGCAGGTTACATGGGCAATGTTATACAAGACACAAATGATGCTATGAATATGGCAGAGATTTGGTGTGAAGACAACGAATTGGTACTAAACAATAGATCAAGTATTGATATATTTATATGATAGGCTATATAATATTCTTTTACCTTCTTATTATCCTCGCTTAATTCCAGCTCCGACACGTGACTGTGCGAACAGCTCCAGATCACCGACTGATAGATCAGATCGAAGAGGAACGAGTCGAACATCTCTTTCGACTGAAGAGAATATAGCGCCATTAAAAACGCATCAGCTACTGCAGACCGATGTAAGATCGGTATGGTGTGATAAGTCTTCAGCATGACAATCAAGCTCTGCTTAAGTAGATCGACCTCACTTCGCCCCGCCCCCATAGAGGTTATGACCCCAGTGATCATCTGGATGTGGTCAGGTAGGAGGGGCCAGTCATCAGAAGTGGTATCCTGGTTTGTGACATAGGTGGCCTTGAATGCGTGCAACATTTTTATTGAGAAATTTGAGACTTCAGTGTGTGTGAGGAATATAGGGGCGGCTTCGAAGAACAGCTTGATTCCGTGAATGTAAGTCTGTTTCTCAAGGTTCGTGGAATCTTGCCTGTCTAATCCTTTTCGGAAGGTTCCAAGATAGTACTGAAACATGAAAGAAGTTCATAGACAAATATTTTTGGGATTTTTAATAACTTATGTATGATGAAACAACAATTTCAGTGCTTGTGACACATTCAATTTCTTTATTTGAGCAGACAGAAATATTCAAAGAACTTTAATTTAATATGTAGATTTTATTATCTACAAGAATAATAGTGTTTTGAGAAAGAAACTTTTAAATATATATTCACATATCATACCTTCAATATATTCTTGAACTCCGGTTTTTTTTCTTTGATCAAGTGTTTGGTAATATATCGATACACAGTAAGGATAACTTTTGAGGAAACTTTTTTATCGTCTGCTCCTAATTTCGTTAACCATTGGATCAAAATGTTGTGCCAAAATTTGTGATCGGCAAATACTTTAACCCCAAATAATACCATATTTTGTTGGAGAAATATCAACGCAGCTGAAATGGAACAAAAAAATGTAAACCATTTACAAAAATGATGTACCTTCATTATAAATTTTCTAATTAACACTTCACTATTACTCAAATGATTAAAATAGAATAGAATTCATTGTAAATTCTGATATTCACATATACAACTGATTTTTAGAAAAATTAAAGGATTATAATTTTGATTTTGAACAAATTCGAAATCCTAATGTAGTAAACATACAAAATGAGAAGTAAATATTACTTATGATACATTAACCAAATAATTTTCAAGATGTACAATCAAATTTCTTTAGCTAAAAAATTATCTTACCTCTGGAAGACGTTCTGATTCTATTTGCTTCAGCTTTATCTGCTAAAATTTTGATGAACTTATACAATTCATCAATTTTCATCTTGTCTTCTACAGCTTCAAAAGGTATTCTCTCAAATAAATGTGTTAATCCAATAAATAAACCACTGACCAATTTTTTAGAATGGTCGGATTTCAACATTTCTTCTTTAATTTTAAAAAACATAGAAGTTCTCACATTACGCTGTTCCTGGTCATTGATGGTACAATCAAAAAGTTTTATATATAAACCTAAACATTCATATACCTTTTCCGCTACTAAAATTCAAAAAAACAGAAGTCACATTCAAATATTTCAAAAAATTAAGTATAATTATGTACACTTGCTGTAAATCAGTTAACTTACTTGAATCCCCGATCTTAAAAGTGAGACAGTTCTGAAGACCTTTGTAAATATCAACATAGTGATCTATATATTCAATATTAAGTGCGATTCGTTCAAACCCTAAAATAAGTACTGAAAGGGCTTTCACTTTTTCATCAGACGAAGCACTGAAAGCCCTCAGAATCAGGAGACATATTTCATTTATATCCAGCATGTATTTTTCAATTTTCTCAGGAAAATTATTGATGAGTAAATATAAAATGTCCAAACAGTGGCACATAGGTTTTTTGAACGATTGTTTAGGGTAAACAACTGACATGAACTTGATAAGTCCATATTCCTTGTTGAATATGAATAACAAGTAACTTCCTAAAACAATTCAATATTTTAAAATATTTTAAGTTATATGATATAGGTACATTACCTAATTCTGCAGGATTGATTTGTTCATCTTCAAGATATTTGTTGAATTGTATAAGAAGACGATTACTCTCTTCAACTACATTTGGATCGTCGTACTTTTTGTCTATATCTGTGAAGATTACACGTAAACAACTTAAAATATCAGAATTCATGACTATAAATTCTAGGCTTTACTGATTTCGGATATTTCATGCTCTATAAACAGGAATTTTGAGAATAAAGTTATAATCCAACACATAACACCTGTATTTGAATTTCCACCTATCTATTTGAATATTTGTAAACAGAGTTAATATACCGCTCTTAATTAATATTAAAATTATCTATAGGTTAAATAACAGAACATCGAGTGAAAATTGAAACATTGTTCTTTTTCTTTAATATTATTTCCATACTAATTTAAAATAAAATTATTGGTTATAAAAAACGAATGCAATCGGCGTAGAATGTTGAAAAGTTTTCGTTCTGAAACGAAAATTATAAGTAGTACTCATAATTTTCGTTTCATACCTAAATGTAACGAAGTGTTTACGGTGAATGATAGAATGGGCTGTGACGAAAGTATGGAATTATTATTTCTGAGTGATTTATAGTTAAGTATTCCCATTTTTCAGCCCCTATAAAATGTCTACTATTTGAACAAGAATGTAAGAGTAACTACTTGCTTACAATAAGCAGATGTTAGGATCTTAATTATTAATTTACGTACATAGAACACGTTTCATTTTTTATCTGAAATAAAATGAATTTAAATGAACCGAATTTGTATTATATTGTTTTTTCTAATTTCACTCTCAAACTCACGTCAATGCTCTAAAATTATGATTTTTTCAGTATATTCTGATGAACAATTCCTCCAACTACATTCGATGTAAATGGTTCAGGGAAATAATAGTTAGAAGCAAACATGAGAAAGATCTTGTATAAATGAACGATCGAGTTAATAGATAAGAGTACTATAAAGTATAACATTAGTGTTATTTATTTATTCAATTCTTTCTCCTCTTTTTCCTTTGTAATTAGATTGATTGTTCATTTGGAAGAAGCAGTAAAATGGATTATTGCACTACAGCGAAAATTACAACGAACTACACTTTTTATCAATTTAAAAGCGCAGGACCAGTTCGTTCATAGTTTAGAAGAAAAAGAATTTATTGAATTTTTGGATATGTCATGTTGACATTCTAGAGGTCTTCATTTCCCTTGTTTTCAAAATATTTCGGAAATTGTTGTGCATTCTATTTTGGATTTAATTCATTTTAGTTTGTAGTTATGATTTGTATTAATCTGACTATTTATTTTTTAATATATAAGAAACTGTAAAAGGTGATGGGATACAATAATTCTGCAATACAAATATTACAGTAAGTGTGGAAATTTGTCATGTTGATTTTTATTAATGTGGTCATTTTTCCTATAGACAAGCGGAAGATCTGAAAATTAGAGTTTTAGCGAAACATGATTTGCTCAATAATTCACAAGCATGGACGGACCAACAGAAGTTACAGAGGGTATACCACAGAGCCTTGATCTTGGACTTAGAATATGCATTGGACAAAAAAGTAGAACAAGACTTATGGAATATTGGCTTCAAGAATCATATAAATATTCTCCAGGAGTTAGTTAGAGATAAGAAGGTGCTCTCTTTTGAGTGTTGAAGATATGAATTTCATAAATATTAAATTTTTCAGAATCCAAATAGATCAGATTGTCAGGCACTCCTCAATTGGTGTTTAGAGTCAGCTTCTGGTTTCTATATATCCCTTTTACACGAATTTTGCAATATTTTTGATATAGATTTACCATTTAGAAGACATGGAAAAATTTTTGGAATAACTAAAGAAGTATCTACGAATGATCAGCTGAATTTACCGCAATCTTCATCATGTTTGTATATATGTCAGTACTGTTTGGTGCATTTGGGAGATATTGCTAGATATAGAAATCAGAGGAAGCAAGCTGAGAATTTTTATAAGTACGACTGATATTAACTGAAAAACTGTCAAGTTATAAAATATCTGATTATTTTCAGACAAGCTATACAAGTGTCTCCGAATAGTGGACATCCTTACAATCAGCTTGCACTACTTGAAGCGAGTTTGGGTGATAAATTGTCAACAGTATTCTACTATGTGAGAGGTATTGCTGTTAAAAATCCTTTTCCTGCTGCTACCACAAATTTGCTAAGTACTCTGAGCTCTGCCATTGATAAGGAAAGGTAAAGATAATATCATATTGACCACGTCTAATGTATAAAACTTGCTCAAAGTAAACTTATAAGTGTACTTATCTAAAATCGTAACTTGTAGTGAGTAAGACTAAAAGTAGTAATGATGTCTTGAAATTAATAACTTGGTTGAGAATATTTTTTTAAGATATCAGATATGGAGGAATAAATCTAATTAATCGGATCTTTCAGGAAGATATGATTAATAGCCATTTGATTATATACTTCTAGTACAATATACACTTTTATTCTCTGCCCCAACCCTGATTGAAGTAAATTGAAATACAAATTCATCGATTCAAACGTCAACAAGATTTACCCTAATGATACTGAAATAGTCCAAAAAGGTCATCTAAGATATAATGACAATTTATCAGTGTGCATTTACATGCAAATAGATGTTTCCTGGTTGCATACCCAAGAATATAGAAAGGTATCGATCTTATTTCTCGTAGTATATAATATATAGAATAGACATACAATACTAATTTTATATTACTTTCAACCAACTCATTACATGATTCCTCCTCCTTAAAAACAGGTAATTTACATAAAAGGAACCTTAAACGTGTTAGACATCTTGGTAAAAAATAATACAATCTTCTTGAACAAATTGAATAATTGAGTTCTTTCTCACAGTTGAGTTTAATTGTTTAATCCACTTAAAATCTTACAAACAAAAATGGTTCAAACTGTTCTAAAAAATATGGTTTTATTATTTCGAAAAATCAATGTTTAAGTCACCGTCTTTCAAGAAAATGCACCTGTGAAAAATTTAGGACAAAAGACCTAAATTCCTGTACATTATAGAAGTATTCAGATTGATAACTTTTCAAATCAAATCAAATATGCTTTATTGTCTTAAAATTATACATCTTATTGACAAAGCGAAAAATTAGTAACTAAATAATGTAAAACATAAAAATAAACACACATCAATCAAAAAATATACAAACTAAACAATGTAAAGTAAAGTAATTTATTAATGTTAATATACAATAAAGCATTTACACACGTCTGACGAAAAAAGAAAATTTTTTTATTTTGGCCATTATAGGTGCTTAATAATTAAAATACATTAATAAAATTTATTCTATTATGATCATTTGTCAATAAAATAAGGTAAGTGGAATTTAATACAGTCAATAAGTTAAATAAAATAATTTCTAATAATTTAGATAGGTAAAAGGCGGGACAATACAAAGTAAGGAAAAAAAGAAAAATATTACATTACAATTAGGTACCGGACATCTAAAAACACAGATAAGTTAATTTGTTTAAAAGGTTAAAATAGAATAATGACAACTCATAGAAGAAACTTTAAAACAATCTATAAAATTACAATGTCTACTTATACCGTTATTGTAGGAACTCTTGTACACTGTAAAATGCATTAGAGGTGACTAGTTTCTTAATTTCATTTTTAAATAAATTTAAGGGCAAATGTCTCACTTCTACTGGAAGTTTATTAAACAACTTTACAGCTATAAACTCCGGGCGACTCTGGTATTTTGTCAGGCGGCAGTGGGAGGGTACAAAGTTATTACACTGTCTGGTATTATAATCATGGATATCTCCATGGGTTAGAAATTTGTTTTCGAACTTTTTAACATACAGTAAGCTTTCTAAAATATATACTGAGGGTAGAGTTGGTATGTTTAATTTAATAAATGCAGGCCTACAGTCATCTCTAAATTTCATGCCTGCCATAATCCTGACTGCCTTTCGTTGCAGACCAAATAATCTTGATGTAGATGAAGCTCCCCCTCATGCCAAGATGCCGTATGTCATGATCGAGTGGGATAGGGCATAATAGGCACTCAGCAATGTAGTCTGTAAGACGCAGTCATAGAGGTTCCTAAGTAAAAAAAAGACAGCTTCTAAGTCTTCCCGATACCTTCTCTATATGAATATCCCATTTGTATGTAATACCTAGAAATGAAAATCACACCACATTTCCATAAAAAATACATACAAACTTCACAATAAATCCTCCTCAATCGAAGCTAATGCCTGTGTTATTCAATTTGGTCATATCGATCAATCAATGCTCAGAATAGTAGTCCTCTATAGAGTAATAAGGTCTATCAAGAAAATAAGATTTAGTTCGTTTCCGAAAGTTGATTAGGGAAGTTATAGATTTGAATTCCTCTGGAAGGTGATTGTAAATTTTCTTAGCATTGTAAATGATGGAAGTCTTTGTTATTCGGAGGAAGGAATAGGAAGTTGAACATGATGTCCCGAAGATCTGGTGTAATACCCGTGCAGTGACACCAAGGGTACGGCATGAAAATACTTATAATAATAATAGGTCTTTATTTCAATATCAAGCTATCATATAATATAACACTTATTAACAGACAGTTGAAATGAAATAGTGTCACAGCCTGGGATTAAATCACTCCACTCAAATAATCTTCAACAGAGTAGGGTTCCATTCTTAATAGTAGGTCAAACACCCCTTTTTTGAATTTATGCAAATCCGTCTCCTTGCGTAACCATAATGGTAATTTGTTAAAGTACTTGATGGATCTGTACGAAGTGCTCTTTTCTGTGTTAGCCAGATGATGCTTAGGATATAAAAGCGAATCACCTCTAGTACTGTATGTGGACGCGCCAAGCTCAATACCGTAATTATTCTTGAACAAGAACAGTAAATATCCTTGAACGTGAATAGCGGGGATTGTAAGAAGCCTGCTGGATCGGAATATGCCCCTACATGAGTCCCCTGGCTTCCTCCGTGTCATAATTCTCAACACTCGTTTTTGAATTTTCATAATCTCATATAGTGCAGACGAGCAACCGTAGAAGATAATACCATATCTTACTCTTGATTCGAAGACACCATGGTAAACCATCTTTAGGGAATCTATCTCAAGATATTTCGCCAACACTTACATTTTTTTTAAACTAAGGTTTGCAATGAGCCCTATTTCTCAGTACAAACATGTAACGAATTCCTCTCTTCTGCAATTTGAGAATGATGTAACGTTGTGAAGAATTACATGAACCCCAGGAGGGAAGACCATTACGAAGATGAGATTCGAACAATGCAAAATAGGCAATTCTTGTTTCAAAAATAATATCTCGTATTTTCAGACCCGCCGAGAAGCTCCAGACTAAGATGACGTCTAACGAATTCATCCACCTCTTCCTGTGCGCGCACGGCTACCTCTTCACACTGACGGAGCTCCACCTGGCCAAGTCCATCGTGAAAAATTTGGGCAGCGTGATGACAGCACTCGTAGCAACCGAGAGCTTCACCGACGACCGCCTGATCAAGATGACCGTGATAAATCTGTACGCGTTGAGGCACATAGTGGACGGGGGCGGGGCTAAACGCGAATCCCTGACCAATGACGAGGAGACCGCGAGGTCGCTGATATTGGACCTGCTGGCCGGCGCTCTGAGCGCGTTTCTGGTGCCTGTCCACACTCTGAAAGTGGACGAGAACTTGTTGGATTATTACGCCTTGCCGGCAGGTAAAAACACGTAATATAATTATAAATTAGATTTGTGAGGCAATAGGCTCTTGCAATGTTGAACTGAGTGATTCTGTTTTAAACTTGTTATTTGTTTTTTTGCTGTGATTATTATTCCGTTTCTTGTCCGGTTCGTTGTAACATTCGCATGGTTAATCCCGTCATTTCGAGGCAAAAATTCTGTCATTATCACCGACAGTTTTGGAGAAATATAATTACAATTAGAAATATGTTAATTCACTCCGAGTCAGATAAGCCGCATTGAAGAGATCTAATAAGATCGAAACAGCTGTATTCAGAGTTGGGGTGACTTGTGACGTTTTCTATATAGTCGCGTCAATGAAGCCGTAAAACAGGCAAACGTCGAAAGTCCTCTGAAACAGCTCCGATTTTGATAATTTTTTTTTTAAATTTCCGTTTTTTTATATTGAAAATCAGAAATCTTTCGGAGGGGGGAAATAATTATTTTTATTGTTTAATATATATATATATATATATATATATATATATATATATATATATATATATATATATATATATATATATATATATATATATATATATATATATATCTTGTTAAGAAGATTAGAGCTCTGCTGCCTCGGTTTAGATTCATGTCAGCTTTCCTGCAGTTACAGGAAATGAAAATTTTGTATTTTGCATTGGTTCAGTCACTTCTTATGTATGGAATTGTGGCCTGGGGTGGCTTATTGGATGCACACATGAAGAACTTAAGTATTATTCAAAAGTGGATACTTCGAATTATATTGAAAAAGAATAAATGGTACCCAAGTGATAAAGTCTATAAAGACAGTGAAGTCCTAGATATCAGAAAATTATACATCCATCGGTCGTTGATCTATTGTTTTAGGACATGTCAAATGAACGTTCCCCATCCTGTTCATAAGCATGACACAAGAAGCAAAAATAAAATCTCATTAAAGCCAAAGGTACAGAAACAAATTGGGCAGCGTCACTACAATTATTTAATATTGAAGATTTATGATGTCGTACCCATGCATATAGTGGACGCAAGGACCTTGTACTCTTTCAATAGACAAACTATGAATTTGTTGCGGAATATGTCTAAAACAGAGGTAGACAAGATATTGTGAATGTGCATGTATCAGTAAAAGAAAAGAAGGAAAAATATACGAAGAAAGAAGGAAAAGTTATGGAGAAAGAGAAAAACCCTCACAAAAGTATTTACTTGAGAGGGATAAATTTTGCTTTTGATTTTGTTTGTTTATTCAGGTTATTTTTTTTATTCCTTAGTTTGCAAAGAAAAATTATGTTTAATTTTATACTACTTTTAGTGTAACATATTGTCATGTGGGTAAACAAATAAAATTATTATTATTATTATATATATATATATATATATATATATATATATATATATATATATATATATATATATATATATATATATATATATATATAATATAGATCAAATTCAAAGTATGACTTAATTATTAATTTACAAAGCCATAGCACACTAAGTTTTAAATTGAAACTAAAGACTTTGGATTAAATGTGTAGTGTTTTTTACAAAAATTCATATCTGTTGAACCGTGAAAGACATCGGGACGAATAAAAAAGGAAAATGTTAAGAATAAATCAGACTCCGCAAAGAAGCTTCTTCAGTAGAGATCAAATTGAAAAAATTCCTCTACAGGGTGTTACAAACCTAAGTAAAAAAACATACATCTTTATTTTCCTGTATATATCAATACATATACTCTTTCTTCCCCCCTCAACGAATTTTCTGATTTCAAATAATATTAAAAAACAGAAATTTTAAAAAAATTTCATCAAAATCGGAGCTGTTTCTGAGGACTTTCTACCGGAGAGCTTTATTGACGCGACTAATAATTCTATGGTCAACTTGTATATTTGTCATGATTTGATTGTTGAAATTAATCGTGCATCTTTGAATTTCCATTACTCTTTTCAGTGAAAATAATTTTCCATCGAATACAAGACTGCCCCTCAATCCTGACTGAAAATGTTTTCATGAAAAGATTGCAAATCTGGCCCAGTTTCTGTAAACTGCTCAACAACATCCAGCCATTTCTTAAAGAATTCAAGTACGATAAATGTAAGTATAAACTAACTACTAACTTGACCTGAAAAACTGTTGGACACTATAATGGGTATTCAATTATGTTGCTGAAAATATTTTCAGTTGCATCAAGTGCAAATTTTAATGAAAAACCGCTTATTCAAAAATATATTCTCCTCATTAAAATATAAGAGATTTTTCTAATAAAAACTATACCAAAGTGTCTTGTTATTGTTGGTTTTGTTTTGAAAGGCATTTGTAGTTTAAAATATTTTATTATTTATATTGTACTTATTCAAATAACAATATTATTATTTTTTTTATAAGTTATGTGACATATCTTCCTCTCTGGAATACTTTATGTCATTTGTATTGTTTTAATAAATAAATAGTAGTATTATCTAATATATTTATTACTAATTATCTAAATTGGTTTATGTTATTGGTTTCTTCTGTTCTCAGATTCCACGTTACCCTTATCGGAAGATAGAAACTTGAAGGGGTTTCTACCCCTCTCCAAATACCTCAAACAGTTCGATTTTAACAGAGATTCGGAGGACCTGAAAATACAGAAATTGGTACGCGCTCAGAGAATACTGGAATTTGGCATGTGGCTGACTGAACACGAAGTTAACGGAACCAAATTGATGACAAAGTGAGTGAAACTGTTTATCGTAGTTGTTCTGTCTTTCTGATATAGTAACTTAATTAATTTTTATTTACTCTATGAATTTCAAGGTAATTTTATAGATTCATAGTTGTTTTTTCTTCACTAAGTACTGCTAGTGTAAGGGTATTTTAAGTCTGGGAGCTGGGAGTAAAAGGAAAATGTTATACAAGGTGTCCCAAAAGGGTGGGGGGTATTTGTATGTGCGCTGTTGACGAAACGATGTAAGAAGCAGGCGGGGGTATGTATAGTGTTGTAGTCTAGTGTCTGGAGATTCAGTAGCCATGGAAACATATCCAGGAAGACATCGCGCTTTTTGTGTAAGTGCGTATTACCGGAACGGTGATTCAGTCGTCCTGGCTCAACGGCTTTACCGCTCTGAATTTAATGTGCGGCGAGCACCGAAAGACGACACTATCCGACGATGGATCAAGACGTTTGAGGAAACCGGAAACACAGTAATAACCCGCCAAACGGGCCGGTCACGATCAGCTAGGACTCAACAAACAATTGAACACGTGAGAGGTTCAGTTCGGGAAAACTCTACAACATCAATTCGCAAACGAAGTCAAGAATTAAACGTTCGAAAATCGTCTTTACTAAGAATTCTAATGAAGGATTTGCATCTTAAATCTTACAAAATTCAGCTTGTGCAAGAATTAAAACAAACAGACCATTTTCAACGATTAAATTTTGCGATTGAAATGTTCGAGAGGTTTCCAAATTTCCATAACATTTTGTTCAGTGACGAGGCTAATTTTCACCTGAATGGTCACGTGAACAAACAAAATTGTCGTTACTGGGCCGAAGTGAATCCTAAACGAAAATATGAGCGACCACTCCATAGCCCAAAAGTGATTGTTTGTGCTGCAATGTCGGCTGAGGGCATCATTGGTCCTTACTTTCACGAAGATCGACGAGGGCATGCGGTCACCGTGAACTCCGAGCGCTACTGTGCAATGTTGAGGCAATTTCTAGTGCCACAACTACAAAAATTTAGAGGATTTAATCAGAGAACATGGTTTCAGCAAGATGGAGCCACTTGCCACACAACGCACGATTCGCTCGAGGTTTTGAACGAAATTTTTCCCAACGAAATCATTTCTCGCAGAGGGACTATTAGGTGGCCCCCAGGAGTCCGGATTTGAGCCCGCTCGATTATTTTTTATGGGGATATCTGAAAGAGAAAGTTTATAAGCAAATTTGGAGCAATTGAAGTACAATATCCGCGGTTTGAAGAGTGCCAGCAGCGTGAGGGTGCACATTTAGATAATGTGATTTTTGCAACGTAAATTCCCCAACTGTCATTTACATTATAAAAATTAAAAAAATCGACAATTTCTTTGTTTTTCCTCTTTTATAAAAAAAAGAAATACCCCCATCCCTTTTGGGACACCTTGTAGTATTACATCTTTTTTAAGGGGATACAGTAGCAATTAAACTCTCAAGTTACATCATTCAAATGATGAGTGTGGAATCATTCTCCTAAACTTGGAGTTCCTCATGGCATAGAATTTATACCTTTATTTTCAATCAAAATTTGTCTGTAAAATTCTCGATATAATTAAATGTTTTACTATTCCAGAATAGAATGTGATGGTCAGATGAGGTTTGAACCTGGTTCTATACAGCCAGATCCGACAAACGACTTGCTCGAAGAAATAAAATCCTTCAGCATCAAAAATAAATTTCAAGGCGATCTGGGAAAAGGTGAAGTAGTTGATAATCAACCGTTCAATTGTTTCAATTACTATTATCATTATACCTCAATAATAATAATAATAATTTATTACTCTAAAAAATACAAGATTATAAATAGATACACATACTTACATCTTATAAATTCAGAAGAAAAAATAAAATGACGAGAGTATCATTTTTATAACCGTTATAATTTTTATCGAGTTTGTACAAATTTTAAGTGAAATTGGATATTGAGGTATTACACAAGAATAATTGAAAGGATTTATTATCGTTGATTTCAGAACATTGTGTTTATAATATTCAAGAAGTAAAATTATTTCAAAATATCAGTTTATTTTTAGAACTTTTATTTTTTTCTTTAGCCTTTGTTTCACAAATGCAATTTATCAGTGGTATTCGAATTTTTTTTTGATTATCTTGAATGAAATTATTTTTGACGTGGTTGGAAAACATTAAAGGAAAAAATTCTACAGCTAACTACCAATAACAACAGCATAATTTTTTGTAAACTATATATACTTCAATACTTTGTCTCTAGCTCTGTTTTTACACTTCGGTTTAAACAGTCAACTAGACACTGAAATGTAATTTGCAAAATTTTTCTCTATTTGTTTCTCAAAAGTGCACATAAATCTTTTTTACATTGTGGTACCAATTTTCTGGCTTCTAGAGTAATTTTCTAATATGATTTAAGTCTGGAAGACATGCTGACCAGTTCATTTTGTTCATATTTTGATAATAAGATTTTTAAAAAATCATCAAAACTAAAATATAAATAGTTTTTTTATCAAAAAAGATACGATATTTTTTCTTCCTTAAAGTCTTCTTGTATTTTTGCTTAAGTGTTTCTTGAGAGTCTGTTGCCAGACGTAATAAATAATCTTAAATCTAAATAGCTAACCCAATTTTCAACAGAATGAGATATCTTGTTTGACATGGCGGGGATTTTTAGCGGTAAATTCAAATTGACCATAATTCATTACCAGAACTGTCTATCTATATGGAATCCATATTCATCGATCGATAAATCAAACTTAATTAAAAAATCTTCTAGGTTACTCGGCGACTGTCAAACGTGAAATGCCGATTACCGGCGCGTTGGTCGAGAGGGTCCGACAACATTGCAAATTTTTCAATTAAATGACAACTTAACAAACATTCAACTTATTTTCATTACTCGGAATGTTAGTTTTTCTTGAGAGATACATAGGATTTGATATGTTAAGAACAGAATATTTGTCGTAATGGATGATCCGGTCACTATCATCATATAACTACTTTTTCAGAAAATTATATACGACAGATATGAATTTTGACCATTTCGAATTTTATTTATTTGGGTAGGCAGCCTTGCGTCGTTATTTGCGCATGACTGTGACGTACACGCCAACTTAGACTGGACAGACTATACCCATATATTTCCTTCTAATGTTAATTTGTATAATTCTATTCAGGAGTTGAAAGGAAAACAGGCATCTTAAAGCCCCAGGGATCGTTAGAAAAGGCTAGGGAGGAAAGGGAAATGATGTCATCTGTAGAAAACAACTCTTCCAACAGTGTGAATTCCTCAAGTGCTAACGTGAACGCCAAACAAGAAACGGCGAAAATGAAGAGGGCCAAGCAGAACGTTGCTTTGCAGTCGATCTTCAAGAAAATGGAGGAGAATAAACAGGTAACTAATCTTCGATTCCCTGTATTGTCTGATTTATATATTCATAATATATACAGAAAACCACACACAGACTTGAATAAAACTATTTGAAATGCAAGGGACATGTCTCAGTTTAAAAATCGAATCGTTTAAAACTTTACTAATTAAAACACTTGAACTGTCTTAGCGGGTTGTTCTGTATTTTTCTGCAGGAAACCTTTTAAAAATTTTATTCCCAGAATATTAGGTCTGTTCTTGCGTTTTTTAATTCAAAATAAAGGTGTAACAACGTCATCTCGATTTTTTCCATCGAACTAAAGCTATTCACTTCACTAATAATGGTATTTTAAAATACTGAAATTTTTTTGTCGAATTATCACTTTTGACAAAATACTTGTTGAATAAGGACGTGTCAAACTAATTGGGTTCAACTTCGACGATACTCTTATCAATACTTCGTTTTGAATGGCGGAAATAATTATTTTTCAATTCAATAGTACACCTATCAGTTTTGTGATAGGTATTATGTATTCAATGGATAACCGTCGGTTTTTATTGTTTCAAAAAATGTTCTCTTTGAATTGTTTTTATTGTGGTGCTTGAACAATTTATTTTCTTATCGAACTACCGCATTATCTCGATATTTCTTCTATTCGCGTTACAACTAGGCGATAAATCCGTACGTCCACACTCTATTTATTCTTCGAAGTGTTCCTGATTCGTTTTGGTTTGCCGTTAGTGGTCCCCGTAACAGCTCTCTCTCTATTTCCCGCATCGAACCGTCTCAGTATACGAGAAAATGGAAGCTGCTGAAATTCGACATCTACAATCTAGCGGTTACGTTGGATTCGACACTCTACCCAACAAGTTTGTGGCTCGAACTGTCAATAAAGGTTTCGTTTTCAACGTCATGTGCGTCGGCGAATCCGGTATCGGCAAGAAAACCCTCATGGACTCCCTTTTCAAAACGTCCCTCGAGACCGACGAAGACGTCTACTATTCCAACCATACCGTTTTTAAATCTAACGCCTACGGTATCATCGAACGCGGAGTCCGTCTCAAGTTGAACCTGTGTCGCACCGTGAACTACGGCGACGATATGAACAGAAAGGACAGCCTTAAGGCTATCACGGACTACGTAGATCGACAGTTCGAGCTTTACTTCCAGCAAGAATTGAACGTTAGACAACAGCCGTTCGAAGACACCAGAATACACGTGTGTCTTTACTTCGTGTGTCCCACAGGGGTCAGTTTGAAGCCCCTAGACGTAATGTGCATGAAGATGATCGCGGGAAAGATTAACGTGGTACCGGTGATCGCCAAGGCGGATACGATGTCCATGCAAGAATTGGTCAAATTCAAGGAGAACATCCTCAAGGAACTGAAGCGTAACAACGTGCAGATGTACCTCGGTCCCTTGGACGAACCTCCGGTTGAACAGCTGAACGCCGGGCTTAACGCTTTGGCGCCTTATGCCGTCGTCGGAAGTACGGATTTCGTTAACGTGGACGGGGAGAAGAGAAGGGCGAGGAAGTACCCTTGGGGAATCATCGAGGTGGAGAAGGAGGCGCATTGCGACCTGCCCAAGCTTCGCGAGATGTTGATACAGGTGAACCTGGAGGATCTTAGGGAGAAGACGCACCTGGTGCATTACGAGCTGTACAGAAAGACGCGTCTGGAACGGATCGGCCTGACCGACTCGGACGTCAGCGACGGTCCGATTTCCCTCCACAAGATGCTGAACGATAAGTGCGATAAGCAGTCCGTCAAGTTGGCTATCGAAGAGGGCGAAAATGTGAGAAAAATGGAGGCCCGGATGAGGTTCATCCTTAAAGAATTAGATAAGGAGGAAAGGGATATGCGCGAAAAGTATCGCGAGGTGGAGGAGGGCTATTTGCAGCGGAAGAGATCGATAAGGGAGGCCGATGATCGACTGAACGAAGAAATTCAAGAATTCAGAAGGATGGTGGGCGGTATGAAAAAGGCCGGTTCTTCTCATAACTTGCTGTCGAGTTCGTCTCATAACTTGCTATTTTCGATTGGCAAGAGGAAATGAAAGTTGTTTCCTTAATAGTCCTCCTCTATATATTGTTTTCAAACAAGATCTGGTCATTATTGAACGAAACATACTGTATAAATATTCACGCTCGAATTTTTCCGAATGTTAATTATTGAAAGAAGTGTTCTATATTAAACTTTTGTATATTTCTCTCACTGATTTATTGTTTATAACTTATTTTTCATCCTTTCGTACTATCATGCAATTTAATTATATTGTCAGTTGTTACCAAGAGGTAAGTTGGACATGTTAACAAATACGGGTTACTTGTTCAAAAAAATAATAATATAAAATAGACACAGAATTGGTAGATATTCAAACTCTATGCATTTTTCTGTGGTTTGCATTGTTGTTTTCTTGATCAAGTGACGTGTATTGTGTATTTCAATTCTAAAATCAACTTGCCTGGACAACTCAATTCGCACGAAATAAATGAGTATTGTCAAAATTTTCGTAGGTGAAACTTTATAAATATAGTACATTTTTTCGCCAAAATTCTTCGTGTTGTTATTCACAGGTAAGTTTTCAATCGTCTGATTTTTAGTATTCGATATACCGAAAGTGCACAACGTTAAATTTAAAATTTAACGTATTTATTTTGTTTCGCGGCGAGTTTCATTTATTTAGTTTCTAAATTAACAAATTTTTGATTTATAAGTAATCTTCCAAAACTTGATGTAAACAGGGATATTCTGAACTTTTCAGGGAATTTTAAAATGAGGAATGCAGTGACACCCTACTTAAGCTCACGATTGAACTTCTGTGAAAAATAATGGTTACTCTGAAAATTTAATGTTCTTTATCTGTAATTATGTTGATGTTTATTTTCTATGCCATTCCGTCATAATTTCATTTCTTTATATCTAAGAGTTTTATCAAGAAAATTCAATGTATTTGTTTATTTTTCTTGAAATTCTTGAAATTTGGTAGAATTGAAAATCACAGATTTTTAGAAGTAATAATTATTAGGTACTGGAATACATATCTTTTCAATAAAATATTTTCTTGGAGTCAACATAGATTCTAATGAAAATTCCAAAACTAATTTCGCTATAACGCTGACAATGTGACTGGTTAAAAAGCAAAAACCTATAATGCAATTTAGAAAGAGTAAATATACTTGGAATTAAGTATGGCAGTCACGAGAATTCTACGCGTTTACGAAATTAATTGTAAAATTTTGTTAGGTTATGAAGGCATCAAATTGATCATGAATTATCTTCTAAAATTGCCCCATATAACTAGAATCAAAACATTCTGAGTATATCACGAAAATGCTCGAATTGAACCATTCTGTAGTTAATAATTAACATACCAAGCTTTTTCGCCTGAACAAATTAGAAACTTAAGTCAACTTTTCTCGTTATAGGTTAAATTTAGTGTGGACGAAAAATCGAAGGACAAGTTCGTAAAATTCGAACAGAAACCCGCTCCGCCCGCCAAAGTCCCGAACAATCCTACGTCCAACAACCTCAATAACGGCAACAACGCCGCCCCCTTCGGTACGTCGGTACGAACGCAATCGTTCAACCAGAATCACCCGGTACTACCGTCGGCTAGCGTAGCTTCCACGTCCAATCAGCAACAAGATTACCTGACTACTCTGCGCAACATGGCGAACAATTACGGCATGCAGGGCGGCGCAGGCGCGAACTATCCGATGCAAGGCATGTACGGCGGCATGCAGCAGGGAGGAATGCCTGGGGGTTGGGGAGCTCAGCCGGGGAGCGCAGCGAAGCCGAACTACGCTCCCATGAACATGGGGCAGGCGACGTACAACCAACTGCAATCGTCTGGATTCGACGGCAACGCCACCGCCAGTTGGTGGAACAATCAAGGTATGCGGTGTGATGATGATCGTAGGTCCTTTCAATAAAACACAGGTTTTACTCTTCAACCTTCTTTATTCGGAGGTTCATACTCATCACTCTTTAAAGACTCTCGTAGGACTCGCTATAAGATCCACGACAATGTCGAACGTAAGTTCGTTGCAGCCAAGTCAGCACTTAAATGTATAATATATAAACGAATATATGGAACAATAACAATTCGAGGTTTATTGGACTAGAAGTAATGCAATGGCCTGTGAATTCCGGCAATCGCTTTCGCAATACTTCCTGTACAATAACATCGACTAATATGTGAATTAACATGCATATTTCACTACTACAGCGGTACCATTACAGTTACTCTAGAAGATAGGTAAACTTTGTGAGGGTGAACCACGTTGAATTAGATCTATCCAAGATGATCGACTAGCCGATGATATCGAAAGTAGAAGGTAGAAAACGAGTGAGCTGCAGCGCTCGGTCATCGCATTCCCCCCCAATTTTCGTAACTTATAAAGAAACAAAAATCTAACTTTTCACGGATTGAAATGAAATATATCGAGTGAACGCGTTTCGTCGTAACATTGACTTCATCTCGTACTAAATTATGGTAGTACAGAACAATCTATTTATACGAAAAATTTAACATAAGAGGGTTCCTAGAGAAACTAAATAACAATAAGCAATTAATTCGGAGTTATTGGTAGGTATATTGAACAGATAAAGGAGAGGAGAAGGGTTTACTTCAATCTGGTCGTTAACTAGGTTTCCGGAATTTTTATATTTATTGTTGTATAGGTATTCCCAACAGTTGGTTTTGTGGAGACTATTTTCTAAGTGTAATATATTATAATTGTGATTAAAGGTATGGTTTTCTTGAATAAGATGGAACGCATAATTAGAATTAGTTTTCTGCTTAATATAGCTACGTTGGTGTTCGTGTATTCGAGTTTTGCAATTTCTAATTGTATGTCCTATATAGAATTTTTCACAATCGGTACAGTCGAGTCTATAAACACCAGTACGTTCATCTCTATGAATTTTATATTTGTTGTTTTTAATCAATTTTCCAATGCTATTGTTCTCCCCTACTTAATCTGTTCAATATACCTACCAATCCAATAACTCCGAATTAATTGCTTATTGTTATTAAGTTTCTCTAGGAACCCCTCTGCTATGTTCAATTTTCGTAAAAATAAATTGTTTTGTAATACCATAATTTAGTACGAGATGAAGTCAATATTATGAAAACGCGTTCACTGAATATATTTTATTTCAACCTGTGAAAAGTTAGTTTTTTGTTTCTTTATAAAGTTATTAATATGAACTTTCACAAGTAGGTGCCAATTCAATTCAATGCTTAATTTTTGTTCTTTTCACATAAACAGTGTTAACTCCCCCTAAGTTGATTTGCAGGGGCTGCAGAGTATGACCTGCATGAAACATTAGCCTATAAATGGCGGCGATGGGAAAAAACATTTGAAACCCATCAAATACTACCTCCCTAACATCAACCGAATACACTTACAAATTTTCAGCCTTCTTCACTACAGTGCACTTTCCTAATAACTCGTTCCACGTAAGAAAAATTTCAACTTACTAACTCAATTTGGATGAGCTGTGGAGGTACGTAAATCTTCAAACGCCACGAAAAACAATAAATCTATATAATAATGGCGGCGGTGAGATTAAAGAAGTTTTAACACGCACTTTCTTAGCAGCAAATCTATCGACGTACAAATTTTCAAATCCCTCAATTCAATTCGAAATGGGTTTGGGGATATAAACATTTTCCGAAAAACACAGGGTTTTTTAGCTACATGTCCCTTCGAAAAAAGCTCTAGAAAGCTGAATCTCGTAGATATGTAGATAATTAATTTTCACATCTTTTCTCTCGCTTGCCCCTATCTATTAATAACGTCATATAAGTCTAGTATGTTATTAGCGCCTCTTTTAGTTTTTTTAAAGTTGATTTATCCAGTATCGCATTCTTCTATCTATGTTCTCATATTTGCTCATCACATTGTCACCACAGGTAACAACATGATGAACCCCGGCGCGGGTTACAGCGGTTTCAACAGTTCGCCTTTCTCGGGAGGTATGATGGGAGGCGGTGCCAAGATGGGCGGAGGCAATCAGGCCAGCGGCGACTCGTTCAATTCGCCTTGGAACTATGGCGGCGGAATGGGCGGAGGCTACGACCAGGGCGGCAACATGTCTATGCGCCAACAGATGCTCAAGGAGGCAACCAATGTACCCGCAAACGTAAGTTACAACGTCGACGCTTGGCCAGTTTTAACTATCGACTTAAAACTTGTAATGGCGACAAAAAAAAAACGTTTATATCTTGTTCACATGTTGCTCCGATGAAATCTTGTTAGTTACTAGAGCGCAAAGCTACAGCTGATTTGAGCAGAATTCGAAGGAATCGTTACTGTTGATCTCTTTCCAATAAATCCGCTTCCGTCATTTTAGGGGTTGCAAGACAGTCGCTACCATCGCCACTGGTAGCTTTTAGAAGAAAGTTAGACGTAGAATCATTTTGGAACGCTTCAACAATGTGTCTGTCGGACGTCCAATCTCGAGCAATGTCTGTCAGAATCGGATACGTAAGTTCGTATGGGTTTTCTATTTCGCGCAAGGATTTTAATTCTGTGATTTCTTTTGTAGATGGCGTGATTTCGTGCCGGTAAGCGGCGACGTCGGCGTCTCGTGAAACAGAAAACCCCCGAACGAACTTGAAGTTTCGTCGTTATGTCTGTGTTAATCCAAAATAAACTAGTCTTTCACCTTCGTTTATGTGTATTTGTATTTATTATCGCTTTAAAGTAAAGATGAAAGTTTAAACATTTCTAAACTCTCCAACAAGACTGCAATTCATCGACAACAAGACTGAAATTCATCGAATACAAATCAGGACATCGCGATGGCCATGTTGTTGGGCCTACGTGTCCTATCCATTTGTTTCTTGGAAAATGTTATTTCGATCAAACCCCCAATTTATCCTAATTAAATATTTTGAAAAATAAGATCTGTCATCAACTAAATTTATTGATCCTGATCCGTTTCAAATTCTGAGCTTTGCATTGATTGTAAGGTGAAACGCTTCGGTCTGTTTACAGTTATAGTCTTTTCTGTGTGGTTCTGTCGATAGGTTGAGTTGTAAATATTTCGAAATTACCTTTTGAAATCAATTATTTAATTGAATATTGAGGTTCACACAAAGTTTTCGAATCAATCGAACGGTGAGAAGGTTTTTATGTATAGATTATATTCGTAGATTTTTATCATTTCAATCCATAAAGAAAATACGTTTATGATTAAAGGATTTTATATGTATGATATTTTAGGGTGGAATTTTAGCAGTTTTACTGGTAGTTCGTTTCAATCATTGGTGGAATAATTTCAGTTTGCGGTATCTACAAAATTACTAAATTCCTTCGTAATTTTACATAGTAATACATGTATTTCGGAGAGTTGTGATAGCATAGTTATTCATGGCCCTAATAAGAATATTGTCTTACTAAATTCTAAAAAAACTTTGCTCTCCTGAAAAGATGATTGTTTTAAATGGTTTCCATTTACTCCAGAACTAATGTATAAACTGCAAGAAAAAAATGCAATTAACTATTTTTAAACCTTGTTAAATAATTTTTTTGTGCCTGGCATTTAATATATAACGGAAGGAACTTCGTGCTAGCCTTTCGTCTTTTTTACTCTAAAATGTTTTCTAAACTTTGTCGACTTTGATCTGTTAAAAATTCGTGCCTAGTTTATTGTTATGATGGCAGATAAGCTTCTCATTTATTTGGTGAACTGTGGTTTCATAATTTCTGTAGAAGACGCTGAATGCGTTGAAGAACCAATATTTTGAAGTTTCTACCTCCAATCGTTTCTAACAGCGTCGCCCATAATATAACGTTAACTATAGATTTCCAAAAAAAAAACTATCGATATCTCTCTTCATTTCCGACTCACTTCCGAAGGTAAAATACTAATATGACTGCTATAGTTTCTGAAAATTAACCTATCCTCTCCCCTTTATAGCCAGTAAAGCTAATACCCCCGCCCCCGTCGAAACCCGAGCCAGTATCTTATTGTCGATGTCACGAGTAAATTTACGACTGTCCCCCAAGTGTCCCCAGTTTTAATGAAAAATCATTCGCATTATTGGTAACGTTTTGAGTTGTTTGGTTATTGTAGCGGCTGTTGTTTGGGTAAGTCTTATATGTTGAAATATTCAATCACAAATGCGTGAAACATTTATAACAGGAATTCACCAAATGTGTTTAAAAAAACAATAATGTATTTTGTTATAAATACGAGCAAAGTTGGTAATACTGTAAACGACAGAACAAACTTATATAAAACACTTTGGCAATATGTAAACTTAATATAGCAAGATCCCAGAGCCGCCAGACGTTACTTGTTTTCTCAGGAATAATATGTATGAGATGTAGAGTTCTTTCAGTGTATGCATGCCTGCTACCTTGTGCCGACGGCCAATTTCCAGGTATCAAGTGCTAAAGATGTAAAAAACTCAACTCACTTTTCTTATTTTCTCAGTCTTGATTTTTATCTACGATACTCATGGAACTATTTCAATACCTTTAGGGCGGCCGCACATTTACTACAATCGGATCCGATTGTCTGAAACGATTTCAAATCGGACCACAAGCGCACACTGCCGACAAAATACGTCCGATTTTATTTGAATGTCACAGGCAGGGATATTTTTCGACCGTGGTAATCAAATTTTCAGTATCGCACATGGTTTGACAATTCCTTTTTCTATACTCCCTGTCAAAAACTGACAGAAATAATCGTATGTTTGCGGTAGACTATGCAAAAACAACGCACGGCTTGCCTTCCGGTAGTCGGATCAGACTTTTTATCGGTCCGATTGGTAGGACGCACTGCTCGTGCATCCGAGTCGGACGTCCGATCCGATATCGGATCGTAGGTGTGCGATATGATCGTATAAAAGTATAGAAATTTGAGCGCCAGATGCCCTGATCTGACAATCGTTTCAGACAATCGGAACCGATTGTAGGAAATGTGCGGCCGGCCTTAAGCTCCCTGTAAACGATCAAATTTGTTTGACAAACTTGTTTGACAAACTTCACGTGTTCTTCAAGCAATGGCATAAACGATCAAACCAAAGATCAAACAAATTTGTCAAATTCTTCCTTAGTTACGGTTTTCTCGTTGACGTGACGTGACGCGTTCCATGAAAATTGAGCAGTACGGTTTTGAATTTAGTTGTCAAAAATGCCGTCAATCCAATTTTTCATCGAACACTTCAAACACGTGAATTGTTTGACAAACGCATCAAACAAAGCCATAGACTATCAAATAATTTGACAAACACCTAAAATTTGATAAACAAGTTTGATCGTTTACAGGGCGCAAAGCAGCCAGACCGATCGTATGGGCCAAACATCCCGCCAGAAACAAATCAAGTGTCTCTATGAGTATGACAGTATGAGCGAAATGTCATGATTTGCTCATTTAAGCGCGATAGTGATTATCTATGCGCGTCGATCTTCCTTATATACTTACTGTCATGACATTTTGCTGATACTGTCATACTCATTGGGACACTTTATTTGTGTCTGGCGGGATGTTTGGCCCATACGATCGGAAGGTAGCAGGTATCCATACACTGAAAGTACATAAGAACACTACTTCAAAATAAGAAGACGTCTGGAGGCTCTGAGATCTTGGACTATAATATATTATTAACCAATTTGATGTTTGGATCATACCATATGAATGAAAACACATTATTTCATTCAAGAACTTCAATTGACAACAACTGAACTTGCGCATCACCTATTCATCTTACACTCATCAACTCGAATTCAACTATTTTCAAAAACCATCTACGAATGAAACATCCCCAAGCGTTTTGAAAATTAATTTAATTGAAAGGAAACTAAATATTTTCTTCAACTCTGTAACATTCAAATTTTGAGAATTCATCGAAGTTGTGAAAATATTTCGACAAAGTTACGAATGTTAAATTGTTTAAGTTATATCATTCCTCTAAATTGTCTTAATATTTCTAAACAATGAAAAAATGATATGAAAAGAACCCTTGGCATAAGTCCAATTATACACCATCATTAACGGCCTTCTGCTCATGCGCTGGGACATTCTTGGTGCTCATCATAATCATTATTTTGATCGTTGCCTTCTTGGAAGCTTTTGTGCAAATATAAACTTTTGTATTATTTATTGTTTATAAAAGGATCACGAAAGAAACATTCGATATATCCCATGAAGTGCTGCACTGCTTTCCTTACTCATTGCAAATTAATTGTTCGTCGCAAGTTGAAAATTGGTTAAAATGCTTCCAGTAAACGAATCGTGCAAAACTCGTTCAGTCAGATGTTACCATTACTCCAAAAAAATATAAGATTTGTTTAATTACCTGAGATAACACTTTTAGGTAAACTATAAATGAGAAAATATATTAGTAGTCGGAAACAATTAAATAAAAATAAGCAAGGAATATTGTTTCTCATTTATAGTTAAAATGTATTATCACAAAGGAATCTGTCCAGTACTTATAATTTAATTATTGTGTTTGTAAGTCATGAGAAATTTTGAATTATTTTACTAAAAAATCGCATGTTATATGATAAATATGTAAAGATTTCCCATTATATTTGTTCGTAGATGCAAAATCACCACAACACGTCCGGCTACTCACTCTTCAACGCGAACAGTTGGAACCTGAGTCTGCCAAGTCCGCTGAGGAATCCCATCGGTCCTCCGACGGACCACGCCTTTGGACCTCTGCAACAGTCGTCGCTCTTCGCAAACCAGGGACCGCAGTCTCTAGCTCAGCTGTTGGAGCAGCAAAATCAAATGCATAAAAACGATTTTCACTGACGACACGCCAAATGTCGGCACGGCTAAAAATTCACTTACACATTTAGGCAAATGGGCACGTGGTTCAAAAGCACCGCGGGTAGGAAGTAAACGGCAGGCATTAGATGGCACTCGGAGGGTTCATCGACAGCAAAAAGCGTGTTCAATGCGCTCCTCGTTGATACTTGAGCTATTCCAAACCCCAATAATGTTATTCATATCGCGACTGTTTATTCCTGAATTGTAAATATTCGCGTGACGTTTATTATGTACTGTTTGTTGTTACTCTTGTCCAAATAAAGCAACATTTATTAATTTTTTGAATTTCTTTGTCTGTTCCGTTTTTTTTTACTATTTAATGAAATATTTCTAGAACGTGCACGCATGATGCAGAGCATATTTCAAGAAATTTCCACAAGGCGGCACTAAACTGAACGAATCTTCAAGGTGCAACAAAATTGTATAGATACTGAATATGAAGTGACTAATTTTAGAATATTGAAAAAAATTAGTACGTATATCATTTGAGGATACTCACCTCACCACCTATGTAAACTGAATAAACAAACAAAAAATTAAACCGCTGCAAATTGAATCAGTACATCACTATAACTGGCATTGTCAAACTTCTAGGGCAATATAGTATTTCTACTATAAATAGCAGCAACTTATGGTAGTTTAGAAACTACTCGATTTTTTCAACAATTTTTACACCCTCCCTTCACAATTTTGTATCAAATTATGTAGTATATAAAATCGGAATCATATACCTTAAAAATACATTACTCCATTTTTACAATGATTCTTACCCCGAGGCGAAGCTAAAGGGGTTATAGTCTCACGACAAAAAAGTTGGTAACTGGCCCGATTTTAAAAATTCCAACGGATATCGATAAAATACATATGATTTCATTAGGGAATTTGAATTCCCAATTTTTCCCAACGAAGAATAAAAAAATATAGCGTTTTTACCCCGAGGTGAAGCTAAATTCTCACTACAAAAAGTTGGGATCTGGTCCGATTTTAAAAATTCCAACGGATATCGATAAAATACATATGATTTCATCAGAGAAGTATTGTTCCCAACGAAGAGTAAAAAATTATAGGGTTTTTTAGATAGGCATTACGACATGCGCATGCGCCAAGGCGGATATGTACGAAGTCCTACAAAACATGCGTCGAAGTGCTCTGTGTGCCACGGTAACCAAGCGACGATGATAGCTTAAGCTTGATTCTGTGTCTGCTTCCCATTCATAGAGATATCTTATCAATTTGATTCATAATATGCAGCAAAATGAGCCGGAATAGGATATTCAAATTCGACAGTCAAACAATGAATTTTTTTGCTAAATTTTCACGGATTTTATTCGTAATATCGACTTATTAATACATTTATTGCAATTTTACTTCATTTCATTCGTAAAATCGACTTTCGTTGTTATTTAATTTATATAATAGGTACATTCAAAAAATATTGACGACATGCACATGCGCCGAGGGGTTTTATCATTCCTAGTGCTACGCAGTAGGGTGTCCTTCATTTTTTTTTTTAATTTCTGCTCCCGCCAATATTTTGTGTTTAGATGTCATATCAATTGAAAATTCGAAATCTTTATTCTAAAAAGACCAGTGAAACGACATATTACTCAATTTTTAACGAAAAATTACTTTTTTTTGATAACGCCTGATTTCACCCCATTCCTCCGAACCAAATTGGCTACAAAAAAAAATTCGTACTGAGACATACCTATATGTGTACTAAATTTGAAGTTGATAGCTCAATTCCTTCGAAAGTTGTAGAGGTAATTAAAGGACCGACCGACCGAAAAAAAAAATTCTCAAGTTAGTTTTCCTACAAATTTTGGGACCGTTACTATAATTCCCATCACTTTGTGACGTGGAAGTAAAAAAGTACTAAAACCCGAAATATACCTAAATTACAACTTAATTCAAAGGACATTTTTTATATGTTCCTACTGATCTGTCTACTAGAAACATACGTAGCGACATAGACAGCTTAATTAACAAAGAAATATAATTCTAATGAAATACATAAATATTTTGTTAATATTAGCACAAACCTCTAACAGATCAGTTGGTAGTAGATACATATAATATTTGTCATTTGAATTAAATCTGCAATTTAGTAATTTTTCGCTTTTTATTAGTACTTTGTTTTTAAAACTGAAAAATCATAATTTCATTCCTTGTTCTATATATAAACAACTTGAAATTTGTTGAAGAAGAATTAATTATTGATCCCATATCAATTATAAATACTTTAGTTGAACAATTTTTCATAAAATGAATTCAGGTCATACGACCATCATTGGTCATATTGAGTTTATAACTAAATAAAAATGTTTCTCTTATAGATTTCAAAAATTTTCAATAGGGTTAACAGAGATAAAGGCCTATGAATAATATATGTACATAAGGGCAGGTTATTAAAATCGAATTTTCTTGACAATTTAAAAGTTCTTTGAATTCATTATGGTTTAAATATATCAAATAATTATAGGGGAATAAATAAATCAATCCCTACCAAAATTTTCCTGAAAATGCTATACTAGTATAACAAACAAAAAGTTTTATTTACATCTAAACTCAATCTGGCTGATTATGGTCGTCTGACCTAAATTGCAATAGCAGTATATATTTTTAAACCATTTTGTAATAAACAGTAAAATCAAGTTTGAATTGCATTCACCGTGATAAATTATCAAGTAGTAACGACAGATTCCATCAACTAATTAAAAATAAATAAGGTACAAATTTAGGAATTAACTTATTTATTACAGTACTAAAATAACAACAATTGGATTAATGTGAATAACCTGCAATGCTGGGCCCAATCTGTCCTGTGAAATTCCATGGGATTGAATTATCCATATAGATAGTTCTTCAATGTAGCCTTCATTAAGGTGAGAATATACAAGTCTGAATTTCACAATCGGTAAATTTAATAAAATTTGAAAAAAAATGTTTCCTTGAGTGTTTCAACTAATGCGCCACCTCGATTATAATTCATTTGACATACAGATTGACATTTACAGTTTTAACGTTTCCCATTGTTGAAATTCAGGTTTCTTATTGGTGTCTTAAAAGTGGAGGCGGCCTGCTGTTGTAACTGATATGCCAGAGGGTGAATTTTGAAACCAAATAACCTGAAAAATAAAATTATTCCGATCACTGAATTATAGGTACATAGAAAGTTACAAAATATGACAAGTGAGAAGGAGGTTTTTCGATACAAAAATTCAAAAATAAATAAAATACTTGGCCAATAAAATTGTGAAACATATAAATAGAATAAAATTGTATAAAATAATACAGAAAGGATGGTAACAAACACATCATTTAACACATTTGAATTCTTCCATATGAAAGTAGAGGAAAACTATCAAGGAATTCCTGTATACTATAAAATCCCCTTTCCCTCAGTAAGCGCTTCACCTAACATTTAAATCGTCTAACTTCCAATTCTCGATAACAGACAGCACATTTGATCCCCATATAAGTAAAGTAAATATATTTCTCATGTCAATCTCACATAGGTGTTATATTCGTCAGATACAATATAATAAAATAAAAATCGCTTGAGGTCATGTTTCGATATATACAAGGACTCAAAGATATAGTAACTATAATGAAACATTACAATACACATTAAAAGAAAAGATGAAAACTTAGAGTTTCATGTCATGTTAAAATTAGATATTACGATACATATTAAAATTACTTAAAAACAGTGGCCAGGTACTCTTGAGCATCATAAAAAGCCCCCTTGATCAGCAGGGTTTTCATCTTCATCTGCTTCTTGAAGTTATCCATTGGTAGGATCTTCAATTCATTTGGGATCTTATTGTAGAAATGGATTGCGATGTAGTCCACTCTCCTTTGGCATTTTGATAGTCTACAGTGCATAGGAACCAGATTTGATTTATTTCGAGTGTCGTAGTCATGTTGTTGTTCGTAACTATCGTACTGAGATTCATTGCTTTTTATTAGTAACAGGTTCTGGAGGATGTAGGCAGATGGAAGAGTTAGTATGCCCAGCTTGACAAACATGTGTCTGCATTCATCTCTGTGCTTGAGCCCCCCAATCAGTCTCATCACTCTACGTTGCAGTGCAAAGACCCTATTTGCTTGAGATGATCCACCCCATGCTATTATTCCATATGTCATCTTAGCATGAAATAAAGAGTGATTGGCAATTTTAAGTGTTGCATCCGATACTATGCTTTTTAAGTTTTTTAAGACAAAGATTGACGAGCTCAGGCTTTTGCAGACATTATTTATGTGAGGTTCCCAATTTAACTTTGCGTCAAATATCACCCCAAGGAACCTTACCGGGTCATTTTTCGATGTTGTTTCTCTAAGAGTGAAGGTCATGTCTTGGGTTTTTCCTTTATTCAGTACCAGCCTATTTGCCAAGAACCATTTGTCTGCTTTTTTTATTGTATCTTCCATTAGGTTTTCAATCTGTTTTTCATCTTTTCCCCCACTCAGGAATCTGTATCATCTGCGAATAATATTGTTCTTGCAGATTTAATGTAGTGTGGTAGATCGTTTATATATATCAGGAAAAGGATTGGTCCAAGTATTGATCCCTGTGGTACGCCAATTTGTAAGGTTTCTGGTTCTGACCATTTATTTCCCATTTGGACCCTTTGTTGTCTGTCTCTTGGTATGAGGCAATTGAGCCTACACTTGACTCTGAGAATCCATGTTTTTCCAGTTTACCTGTAAGTATCGTGTGGATGACGCAGTCGAAGGCTTCACTTAAATCGCAGAATTTGGCTTTAAGGTACTTTTTATCTTCAAACGCATCCATGATATATATGATCATAAGACCTTTGGGTTTTTGGTTATTATCTGCTTGGCAGCAGGTAGTTGTCCCCAGATCTGGTAAAATACTGAAAGAGTGTCTAATCCATGCAGCTTTTTTTCATGAGAGTGTGCAAATTCATTGTTTATCTTTCATCTGCTGTTAAATTGAAAAAAATTCATTTCGGGATATATAAGTCTCGAGGCTGAAGGACCTCAGGTCGATGGCCATTAATAAACGTTTTGCTCTCTCTCTCTCTCTCTCTCTCTAAGTCTCAATATTCCAAGAATACCAAAAAAAGCAAAGTTTTAAACTCAATCGTTTACCATGAGATGATCTCGGGTCGAAATTATAATCACAAGTTTGTTATTTGAACCTCATTGATATTAAACCTAATAAACTAACTTTGTATTTTTGTTATATTTAACTATCACATCATAAAGACAAAATATGTTTGTTAGAAAAACATAATTCTCTCTTTTCATTGATTTAAATTTCTCATACCAAACAAGATTTATGAAACAAAAGTTTGAAATATGTTCGACTTTAATGTAGACAATGTGGCACGGAGAGATATAATAATAATAATCTTTTTTGCACCTAAGAATTACATAAAAAATAAGTACAAAAGGTGGAAGTTCAGCTATAGCTGTTCTACCACTACCACCAAAACGAAACAATAACTGTATACAATCAATCTGAAAATTCAGACATTTTTCTTTAAGGTACCTTTTGAAAGTATTGATATTAATACAGTTATTAAAAAGATCCAGATTATCATTTAGAATCTTCACAGCCCTATAAGAGAAAGCCCTTTCAAACTTGGATGACCTATGGTATGGTATATCAAAACTACTACTACTACGTACATTCGCACAATGACATAGTTCTCTCTTAACCAGGAGTTCATTCAAGTATGAGGGACTCTCTGAACTCAATATTTTATGTATAACAGCTGCAAATTGACATAGAAACACTGACTCATATTTCAGGATTTTATGATTATTATAATGTGGAGTAACATGTTCTTTTCGTTTTATGTTGAATGAGTATCTAAGGCAACAATTTTGCATTTTTTGTATCAAATTTCTAGCGTAACTTGTAGCTAATGAGTAGTAAACACAACTACAGTAACCAAAGGATGACATGATTAAACTTGTAACTAAATTCCACTTAATATGACTAGACAAGTACTGCTTGAAATTATAGATTGATTTAAGTTTTACATATGCTAATTTAAGTAAGTTACAAATATGGCTTTCAAATTTGAGCTCATTATCTATAACTACTCCCAGACTTTCAAAAGCATCCTTAAAATATATCACAGTTCCATTTACATTAATATCACAGGTTTTTAAATTGATTGCTTTTAAGCGTGTATTTCTAGTTCCTATACATATCACTTCTGTTTTTGATGGATTTAATTTCAAACCATTTCTTTGGGACCAGAGTACTATAGAGTTCAATTCATCATTAATCACTTGTATAGAAGTGTTAACTTCTTGAGGTAAGAAGGGCAAATAAAGCTGAGTGCATCAGCATACTGATGAATTTTACAATGGGTCAAAACATCAACCATATCTGTCACAAATATTGTAAATAATATAGGTCCTAGGATGCTTCCTTGAGGTACACCTTTTCTTATATGCTGTAATGACGAGCTGGTACTGTTGACCTCAACATATTGATACCGGTCACGAAGGTAACTGCAAAAACAGTTCACCGTTGAAGGATGAAATGAATAGAATTGTAGCTTAGCCTCTAGTAGTGGCTGGCATATTACGTCAAAGGCCTTACTGTAGTCAAGTAAGACCAAAAGAACAACCATCAAATTGTCCATAGCACCAGCTATATCGTTACTTATTTTCAGTAGAGCAGTATTAGTACTATGGTATTTCCTAAAACCTGATTGACTTATTGGGAGAATATTCCCTTCAACATGGTCAGACATTTGTTCAAAAACAACCTTTTCCAAAAACTAATAATAAAAATAATATTCAACACTAATGCTGTTCGTGAGTGGTTTTTAAAATTTTGCTAATCTGGTATAAGCCATCAAAGACCTATTTGCAATAATAAATATGCCTTGTTTGTGAGAGGCTGAAAGTTTTGAGAACTTTGTCGACTATCGATCTGTACCATGAATGAAATGAGAAAAATATTTAATAGGAATGTATATCACCAAAAAAACATGCACTGCATACATATACTAATAATACACACATTTCTGCACATTTCATCACTTAATCCATCCATTTGCACTCTATATCCATGCATTTGTAAAGTATGTATCATATCAACACCACCACAACCACTCATGAAAATCATAAAACGGTACCATAGAACCGTTATATGATTAATGATAAAGAATCTACTCCTCATTTTCAGGAGGGTCCTTTAGACGCAATAAGGTAAATATCTGTCTTACTCTAGTACTCACCTGGGTACAAATTGATTTGTAGGGCGCTTTGGTCTATACTCAGGGTGAACCATAAAAAGCATATGTGGAAAACCTGTACCAAAATAGGCACCATCTGTGTGATGGTGGCGGGATGACTTTGGTGTATAGACATCCATGCATTTAGGACAGTAAGATTTCACCATAGCTTCGCCCGGAACATCAGATAAACCTAATAAATTAATTTCAATTACTTTTATTAGAAATAATATGGAAAAACTTACCCAATGGTAACATAGGTTGTGATTCACAATATACTCTAGGGCAGAATCCGAAATCGCCTGACTGATATTTCTCAATCATCTGGGCAATTCCTCGATTTGTTAGTATGTATCTGGAGTGTATTAAACCATACAGCATCTCTGCAGCTTGTTCAATCAGATCCGACTGATTTGGATTATCATCCAAATCATCATCTAAAAAAATGTTAAATTCAGATATCTTAATGCAGCCATTATTAACACTTCAAATAAAAGTTATTCATGTGAAACAATTATTTTCTTGGGCACTAACCTGGTTCTAAATCCAAAATCATATCCAAGGCCTGTCTATAATGTGGCACCTGCTCATTGAGTCCAGTCAAATTGAATTTATCTTGTATATAGTCTTCGTCTACCTGGAAAACAGAATAATGACAGTGATACCAGAGCTTGGTAGTATATTGAAAGTGGAACTAACCTCGCAGAAGAATTCGTTTCCTCTTAGTCCGCAAAACCATGAAATCCACGATACCTCCTCGGAGCTGCTCATTTTTCTGGAAAAATATATTAATAAAGTTGGTGAAAACGAGAATTTTTTCCGATGAAATGGGTGTAGAATACTTATGTTTAGAACAAGTTTATTGACATTTGTGTACAAAATGTCAAATTATAAAATGGAATCATCAGGAAGCATCGAGTTTATAATCGAGCAGTATTGAAATTGAAGTGAAAATCTGATCAAAATAAATCCGAAATTGGTCTTAAAATTGAGAAAATTACCTTTTTGTACCTTGATTAGCCACGCTTACGTTACTTCATTTACGAAAATGAAAAGAAGGAAACCGATCCAAGAACCATCTAGCGATTTCCTTGCAAGTCTCAAGGATACGTAGAGAAAGTGCGTGGACACAACGTAAAGAATTTAGACCAAAGGGATGTATATTTTTGAAAATTGATCCAAAATTTAAGTTTTATCTAAAAGAAGTTTACTTCACACCTTTCCTGATGAAAGGTGGATGAATAAAAATTAAATTTCACAAATTTTTTCTTCTATGTCAACTGAATAAATCAAATACACTTCTATGAACTGGCAGTAACCACCACTCACGGCCATCTTGATTCAAAGTAGAGTAAACTCTGAACGTCTGAACTGGTGTTCAATATCATTCCCTGTTAAAACTAAAAACCTATTGAAATCTGAGTTCGTATAACAAATGGTCCAAATTAATAAATAAATTATTCCTAAATTTCTGAGATTGATTTCCATGTAAATATAACAAAATGTCTTGATATTTATAAGAAAGCATAAAATATGTATGAAATATTTTATAATATTGTTTGATTTAGATATGAAGTATAATCTACATGCTCACGACTTATTTTCCTAATCCTATGAAGTCCTTGTACACGAAATTCGACAGTTTGCCAGCCGATCCGAAGTCAATTTCAAAGTTGCTACATTTTTTCGGAATTGGTAAAAAATAATAAGCGATACGCCCCCTACCGGTGTCGAATATTACTAGAGCATGGGCGATAGATTGCTTTGTTTACATCTGTTTACGTGGAAGTTGTTGAGTTTTAATTGTGTTTTGGATCGTTTACAAACGTTCAGAAGAGATGAAACACTATTGTTGTGTATCCTATTGTTCATCTTGGGCGAAAAAAACCCGAATATAGCTTACATACCTTTCCGAAAGCCGGACAATTCAAAGTTGCATTCCAAACAAAGTTGGGAAACAAGGAAATGATGGACAGAAGAAAGGTGTGGATTCATAACTTGAAGATTGAAAAAAATGTCTGAACCATAAGAGAGTTGTTCTTTACAGTTTACTGAGTATATTTATTTTCCCTGCAGTAAGTTTGTGGATTTTTCCATATAGAATTATACCAACTAATGATGTGCAATTTTCAGCTAACCGAAAACGTAGAGTTTTTGAAATCCAATACTATTCCAACGAAAAATGTTCAACTTTTATCGGAATCTGAACCTGGGCCATCATCCAGAGATTCTAGATAATGTATTTTCTTTCATGTAACAACCAGAGATACTATTAAAATAATAATAACTAATCATGTTTATTTGCACAACCAAAATAACAGTTTATCATAACATCAAGAATATGAAATAAATCTTGACTCTATAGCTAGGTAAAAACTAAAATATTCAATTATATATTCAGGAAAACAGAGATTCTATCGAAAAAACCAGACTCTCAGAAGTCCACCGTACTTTTAGGAGAGCTGTTATACGTCAGAAAAATTCAAAAAATATAATAACTCATTACGTTCAAACCATTCAAGCAGAGTATTCATATTAATTCTTCTTTTATTTCATGTTGTTTCTTTCAGTTTTGCTGGTAAGTACTTAGTTTTGTCCATTATACTCAAAAATTCTTCAGTTGGTGATGAAAGTAGACATGTCAGAGATGTTTTCTTGAAACTTTTGAAAGTTTTTTATTTTTTAAATAAATAGGTGTTCTATCATACAGCCTTTTCATGAGGTATACATGGTTCCTTCAACCAATTAATTTATTCGTCCTCTACTATATTTTATTATTGATTTTCATGTTCAATGATAAAAACTCAGTGTAAATTTCAACTTGATGTAGGTAGGTTATCTACTGTTGAACAGAAATAATATTGTCCTCAATCGAAACACAATGAACCACTAGAAAATACCGAAGTCCAAAAAATCACAAATTACGAAGCTAAACGTTCGAAAACTCAAAATGAAATGAGCGTAAATAGTAAATACCATTACCAATCAATGCAAACAAACAGCTAATGGCCTCTGCTCTAGTACCGATATAAGCCGTTCCGGCTAATATCGGTACTAGAGCATGGGAGATTAGCTGTTTGTTTACATTGGTTGTAATGGTATTTACGTTCATTTCGTTTTGAGTTTTCGAACGTTTATCGTCGTAATTTGTGTTTTTTTTGGACTTTGTAATTTCCTGTGATATATTGTGTTTGGATTGAGCACAATTTTATCTCTGTTAAACAGTAGATAACCTACCTACATCAAGTTGAAATTTACACTGAGTTTTTATCATTGAACATGAAAATCAATAATAAAATAAAGTAAAGGACGAATAAATTAATTGGCTGAAGGAACTATGTGTACCTCATGAAAAGGCTGTATGATAGAACACCTATTTATTTAAAAAATAAAAAAACTTTCAAAAGTTTCAAGAAAACATCTCTGACATGTCTACTTTCATAACGAACTGAAGAATTTTTGAGTATAATGGACAAAACTAAGTACTTACCAGCAAAACTGAAAGAAACAACATGAGATAAAAGAAGAATTAATATTAATACTCTGCTTGAATGGTTTGAACGTAATAAGTTATTATATTTTTTGAATTTTCCTGACGTATAACAGCTATCCTAAAAGTACGGTGGACTTCTGAGAGTCTGGTTTTTTTGATAGAATCTCTGTTTTCCTGATTATATAATTGAATGAATATTCTAGGTAAAAACTAAAATTAGTTTTTACCTAGCTATAGAGTCCAGATTTATTTAATATTCTTGATGTTATGATAAACTGTTATTTTGGTTGTGCAAATAAACATCATTTGTTATTATTATTTTAATAGTATCTCTGGTTGTTACATGAAAGAAAATACAATAATCTAGAATCTCTGGCTGATGGCCCAGGTTCAGATTCCGATAAAAGTGGAAGATTTTTCATTGGAATAGCATTGGACTTCAAAAACTCTACGTTTTCGGTTAGCTGAAAATTGCACATCATTAGTTGGTATAATTCTATATGGAAAAATCCACAAACTTACTGCAGGGAAAATAATTATTCTCAGTAAACTGTAAAGAACAACTCTCTTATGTTCAGACATTTTTTTTCAATCTTCAAGTTATGAATCCACACCTTTCTTCTGTCCATCATTTCCTTGTTTCCCAACTTTGTTTGGAATGCAACTTTGAATTGTCCAGCTTTCGGAAAGGTATGTAAGCAATATTCGGTTTTTTTTGCCCAATATGAACAATAGAATACACAACAATAGTGATTCATCTCTTCTGAACGTTTGTAAACGATCCAAAATACAATTAAAACTCAACAACTTCTCATATAAAATACACGTAAATAGATGTAAAGAAAACAATCTATCTCCCATGCTCTGGTAATATTCGACACCGGTAGGGGGCGTATCGCTTATTATGTTTTCCCTATAGGAAGAATAGTAGAAGTTACCTTCTATAATCGAACAAACTTCGTTCGTGAGAGATTCAATAACAAGATTGGTCATATTCTTCAAAATTTCTCCGACTGTAGAAACTGATTTCATGTTAGTAACTATGCACAACAAGAATCATATCTAGAGTTTGATGACTCTTCCGGATATTTCATTATTTTTTTTCTCTGGAATATTTTGAGATCAAACAACTGGGCTAATGCTATAGTTGGATTTATAGTCTGATCAACATAACCTACAAATTATATTAATCGTAAATAGCCTGTGTTGGCTATCTTTTGATTGGCCGGACGTAAGAAACGCAATGTAAAAAGATGAATGTTGGTCAAGTCTTCCGTTCCAGTCCGTTTCAATTACGTTACGTAATGCATTACGTTCATTTATAAACAAGAGTAAATACATTCTATATTGCGTTGTGTCTACGTTTACAGTGCGTCAAACTATAAATCCAGCTTAAGTGTGGTTTCATTTAGGCGCAAATGGTAGCGCTGTCTGATAGTCATTTACCTGTACTACAAATTCATGTAAGCACTATTTGTCTTACTGATCACTGACCTGATCTGTGCTAATGTGAGTGAGTAGTAACCATAGAATATCTTTATCGACGGAATGAATTATTTTCTGTAGTCTCTAGTCTGTACCATTTTATTATAAATTAAAATTTCTGCTTTGTCGTTACTTGTTATTTCTTTTCTCTAAGTATAACTGTATGAACTGTATATTGTGTATATAGCGTCGAAGCTACCGTTTCATATTCCGAAAGTGAAAGTAGTTTACTATTTTTTCGTCATCAAGATATCTAGGGATAGATAATATATTGTCCACATATTTATTAAAAATCAGACTTTCAATATATTAATACTGAAAGCAGCACAAAACACTAGATCCAGTAAAATAAGGAACAATGTTAATTTCCAACAGTTGTGTAAAATTTGTAATTATTATCCATGAACGAATTTAAATATTCCTTATTAGAAGTGGATTTCCAAGTGTTATTATTATTTGGTAATAGAAGAATGATAAAGCCTGTCGACTGTTCATTTGATGTATCATTATTAATGAAATTAATTTTTTTCCCAAAAAACACTTGACTCTACACCGTTTAATAGTGAACACTGATAATTTTTTACATTCTGCTATTATTATATAAGATCAGGAAGAAAGAATACTTACATTTATTATAAATATCATTTTTATGCACTGGTTATTTTCTGCTGACGCTGACATCATCACAGTTATGCATTAATTTTGATGCATTATAGTAAAATAGAGAACCAAAATCAGAAATCTACCCACATTTTCCATTAACTGGAGTATCTTATAAGTAAAAAAACAAATACCAAAAAATATACATTATTTATTCATTTACTTTATTACAAATTGTGATTCAAAGAATCTAATACAATGATATATAACAAAAAAAAAATAAATAACGTTAAAATGTTAATAGAGAAGAGCTCATAATAATTATTCCAAACATAAAATATAATTTAAATTCTGACAAGACTTGAATATTAATTCCAAAAAATACCCTAATTAATATAAATAAATATATGCATAACAAGTAATACAATAACTGAATTCTCGATTAGAGTGATTAATAATTTGGCTTAACAGATCCAAGAAAAATTCAACTAGACGTAAAAAAATAAATTTGTCAGTTTAGCGTCTTACAAAGATGATTAATCGAGAAGCATCAGAGACTTAAAATTAACAGACAGGTGCATAATATACTACACAAAATTCGTGAATATCGAGATACTAAATAAGTTGTAACTTTCAACAGATCTAAGAACGAGAAATGAAGTTTTATTTCGCCGGCCAATAGCGAAAGTAATAACTAGTTGGAATGCAGTCTGATTTTTCCTAATTTTCCAAGTCTTGATTCTCGATTTCCGTTAATATTTCTTATCAAAAAAATACTAGGCGTGAAAACCTAAAATTAAACTAACCATAAAACAATTAAAATCGTGTAAATTTTGAAACCTTCTCAGCGGAAATTTACAAAAAATTATTGATTAGCATTATTATTTGTAAATTTACACTGGAACATAAATACTCCGCAAAGTACGATATGTTCCTCAGATCTAATAGAAAGAAAAATAGGAATACTTAAGATGTATAACTTGAAAACTTTCGATATAGAATAAATTTATCATCTATATAGGTTTAAATGAAACTATGATACAAAGATGAATAAGATATACAGTTCCTGATTAAATAGAAGGCTTTGCATAAACGACATGTAATTTCAAACAGTTTTAATGACAATAAAAGTCATTTCCCGAAAAATTTTAATGTTTCATAAACTCCTCACAGAAGAAAAAACATCTAGTTACATTATTATATATTTACCCCCTCCCTATTCAGTGAAAATTTAGGTGTTACCATAGAGATTATCTTTTATTATTAAGCTCCGCCCACCCCGTTGTACACGTGCGTAACCGTTGCTCGTGGCAACACCATCAGGAAGATTAATTGGTAGGTAATGAAGACCGTAACGACAGAAATTTTTGTATTTGAAAAAAATACCACAAAACGCGATCTTTTTCAAACGGGTATTAATTTTAATTCACTTAGATGAAAATCGAGAATTAATCGAACTTGGGAAAATGCGAGATGACCTCTCCAACTCAAAAGGCGACCGCGGTCGGAGATCGTCCACGCCGACAGCACAACACAGCTAAAATATTTACAAAACGTCAACGTATGCCCCCCAACAAATAAATTAAAACATTAAACTGTAATAATAAATATTATCAACAAGCTATGACTAGTTTCCTTTTTTTTTGTAAAACCAACTTATTTCCGCATCTGGATAATAAAACGTTCGAATATCTCCGCAGATAGAGAAAGAGAGAGTTAACCGCTACATGAAGAATGTACAAAAATATCACCCGATCTCACTGATTCGACTTCGTAGATTTGTTTTTGTTCCTCCGTCTCCCGCCTTCCAGTAGATAGGAGACGTCGACCGCCTGCTTGGTGGGCATCTTGCTCAGCAAAGCCAGCAGGATCTTGTTGAGTCTGTTCTTTTGCTCGTTCCGATCCTGCGAAAATATCGAAATTGAATTTTGGACAAATGATCGGAAGAAATGGAAAATTATCTAATGGACATCCAATAGTCTTTAAATAAAATAATAGGCACTTCTTACTCCAAAACTTGAATTTCTCATACCAAGTACAACTTATTAAGGTAATAGAAATAGAAATATATTATTACCAAATAAATAAAACAGTACATTTTCCATGTGGTACACTATAAATTTTACAATTTGTGTGTGTACCTATTTAGTTCACACTAGTGAGAGGCTCCATCGCCCATTGAATAGATCCGTGAAAAATATAGATCGATAAAAATATAGTTTCTCGAACGCCGAGGAGTGCTAAGCCTCTGTCGAACGGTACGCGACGCGTCAAGTGCTGAGCCCGTCCCAGCCTCTGTCGAACGGGCGCACAATCTACTCGCTGTCAATCTCAGTTCGTGTATAATCGGCTAGATACTACGACCTCATTGGGCCTCGCCGTACCGAAACTTCTCGATAGAACTCAACCCGTCCAACTATCGGCTCCAAAGGCGGTCACGTGAATTCGAGTCCATGTGACGCGAAAATAGTTCTTAAGCGTCGGGAATGCTGCCGTTTTAGCGAATTTCGGAGAAACGTCAAACTTTAAACGTTCGATATAGAAAATCGGCGTCTCGGATCGAGGCGAGACGTAGCCTAGGCACTACGGAAAGGACGTGGGCGATCGACGGGGCCGATCTCCTTATCTCGGCTTCATAAGTTTGCCAAAATGCGGCCTTCGGCCGCCTGCATTTTGGGAAGTCGAATTTGGCAAACCAATTATTTATTTAGTATTATATATAACAACTGGCGTTTAACACATGATTCCATACATAGAGTAGGCAATAATACAATATTATTCAGTTCACTCAAATCCTAAACAAGTAATAAAATAATGATATATATTTAAAGTCGAGTTTGAGACTTCAAACCTAGTTTTAAAGTAAAGAAAAAAAATATGGCATTTATAGCGAGTTACAGAGTTGCAGTACAATAGGTGAAAGATAGACAATGACTCAAGTGGTACGGACCTTATGCGTTATCAAACCTTATGAATATCGGAATATGTTGCATTATTCAAGACTATCCATTGGTGAATTTTTCTTTTCACATTTTTAAATGATTTACTTCTAGTGTCCTCTGGTAAGAGGTTAAATAATTTTGGACCAATATAAGAGATATGTTTCCGGGTGGCTGAGAACCTCTTTAGTGGTACTGTCACATTTTTTTTTGTACTGCTCTAGTGATATTGTGAGGAATAATCATTTTATAATGAGTATTTCTCAACATATATCTTATAGCTGATTTCACATATATTTGTTCAATTGTCAGGACTTCGGCCTCATAGAATAGATGTTCTGAAGGAAATGTTCTTTTCTTTCCAAGCATGGTTTTTTATATTCTGTCATAAAAAATATCACTTCAGTATTTTTTAATCTGGGAATTTGAATATAAAAAAACTTGGATATTGATACTCCGAGAATCAAAAATGATTTGCAAACAATTAATCGAAACGTGCCCGAAATCCCAACAGAATAGTGCTCACCTTGACCTTGGTTTGGGGCGGGGCCGTCGGAAGCTCCGCCTGTCGCGTAGCCGCCGCGCCCCTCTCCTCTTGCGTGACCGCCTTTCTCGGTGGTTTCGTCTTGGTCGACGCTGCGTCGCCCAAGTCGTGCGGCGTGTACGTTCTGCTGACCCGGAGCCTCTCGGCGAACCTCTCGAACACGTAGCTCTTCGTGCACACCGTGTACTTGGCCCTGGACACTTTGTGGAAAAGGCGGGCAGACTTGTCGACGCGATACTCGCAGATGTAGACGTGGCGTTCCTCGGCGCCGATCGGCCTGCCTTTGCAGTAGGTGTTGAGGTCCAGCACCCAGCACTGTTCTATGATCAACTCGACGGGCACGGCCTCGTAGAGGGGCACGCGCATCACCTCGTTTGGGAAGAATCTGTAGTAAAAATTACCGGTTATATACTGCGGCTGATGAAGATATATAATCGAAGAAATCAGTGGTGCAACTGACCATTCATTAAATGCACAGCTTGAAATTCAGTGACGTATGGTTCATAAAGAAGACTTTGTAATAAAATACTGAATCAACAGAAAATGACACTTCACATGGTAAGCACGGTTTCAAAAAATATGACATGATTTTTACTTACTTTCTGGTCGGCTCGTGGTAGGTCTCGTGAGGCCTCAGGTAGTGGTGGCCGTACGCCAGTCGTTGTCCCGTTCGCGAGTCCTTCCACAGCCTCTCGATGCGGAAGATGTCGAGGTCGTTGTAGTCGAGCTTGCTGATCGTCTTGTAGGTGTGCTTCTGGTCAGTGCCGGGGATGGGAATGTCGCGCAACACGTATACAGTGTCGCCCTGGCGCAGTTGTAGGTCGCCGCGCATCAAAGTCATGTAGTACCTGCGCAAGTGGTAATTATTTTCGTGTGCGCTTTAGTTTATAAAGTTAAAAGTCGAAAGGATTCGAATATGGTAACAATCTTTTTTTTATTGAAAAACGTAAAGATTTCGAAAACTTCTTAGAGGAAAAACCTTGTGTAAGAATTATGTTATATACGCTTGAGTATATTTAGAGGAGGTGACCTAACCTAACCTATTTATAACAATTTTGAAATGAAGGTTAATGATTCTTCTGGAAAGTTTCAACTGAGGAAAACAATCTTATATAAGTACAAGTAAATTGGTCCTGTAGGAATTTCCATCATATTTCTGATGGACAAGAACTATATTAAACATAAAAGTAAAATACAAATAACGTACATACATTTAAACAAATACTGTAAGGTACAAAAAGCATACTGAAACTATTACTATAGTTTTATAGAAATTATCACAAATAAAATGTCTAAAGAACGTTTCCCTGAACGATATACGGTATATGAACAGTTTAGATAATATAACGAGTGTCACCAGAAATCAAGGAAAAAACGAGACAATAATAATAAAAGATAAAAACACAATTTTCAATCACAAATTTTCCTATTACATCGATAACTCAACGTATGCGTCAGGTTAAAAACCATTTCTCTATCACTAGTAATAAAATGAAAAAAGTTTCAATTCACTGAAATAAAATGTCGCTCAAAAAAAGAATGAATGAAGTCTTCCTGCTGAATGCAATTAAAAATATTTCTTCGAAATTTTGCAATTTTCACAATCTTTAGAATTTCCAATTTTTTTTGTCACCGGAGTGGTGGGAGATATATGTTTTGTTTATATCTCGTAATGTGCTTTTGAATTAATTTTGTTGTTTCTTATTGTTTTTCATTTGATTTTAGTTTTCTGGTATTTACATACAATTTTTTTTAATTGTTCGTTATATTTTATCAGAACATTTTTTTCATTTCGAAAAGCATTTTTATCGAAGTGACGTAATCTCTCAGTGACAACTTGTATAAAAAAAACTACGAATAAAGATATTATCGTTACTAAATCTAGCAGCACTCACCTGTGCCCATGCTCGGTAAACTCGTCCATGGGTATCTCATACTCTACTTCTCGAGGCACGCATTTCTCGCAATGGTAGCTGGGGGCGGCCGGATCGGCGCGCACGCACTCACAATGTTGCCACACGAGGCACCGCTCGCACTGGATCATCAGGCCCTCGTCGTGGTACATGCCGCATATGCACCGTATTATGTCCTCCTCCTCGCCTGCGAACAAGAAACCATCCAAAATATAATTCAACTCTGCATCCACCAGTTACATAACTCATTATACGACCAATTTAAAACCAGAGCAACCAATAAATAATCATTTTCGAAGAATATTATCAACTCACCCTTGTCCCTCCTCGATACGAAAGTGGGCGGCGGCCTCGCCCCCACCAGATCCTCGAACTTGCTCAGGCTGTCACGCTTCCCCTCCTCGTACACTCGACGGAGGCGGGCCGCGGCCACGCCCTCCGCGCTCGATCTGCCGCGGAACTTGACGAACGTGCGCAGGACGCGATTCATGTCGACGTCGAAAGAGTCGGTGGTGCGATAGGCGCCCCTGGCGATGTTCTGCTCGACGGTGGCGAAGTCGATGGGATCGACGACGGTCTGGTACAACTCGGGCGACTTTCGCTTCGACGGAAGCGTCATCAGGGCGGAAGCTAGCGGAGCGCCATTCTCATCTGTGGAGCGGGATAAAAATTATATTATTCATATCAAGTTTTCAGTTTTTCCACCGTCATATTATTATAAGTTGATTAACTAACCTTTGAAATTAACAACGAAATCGTAGATATCTTTGAGCACGGACGCCACCTTGACCGATCTGTTGAAGTCGGGATTGTCCTCAGCCTGTGCGATCCTCCTAGTTTTCATGTTGCGCGGCTTCTGCAGGGCGTTCAGGTGGTTCAAAAAGGCCGCCGAGCCGTGGTCGGAGGCAGCAACGTTGGCCGTCGTCGTTCCGTTAACGAACTGAACGCCGACTGCCCTATCTCTCACCTTGCGTACCTGGAGAGTGGGAATATGTTGAATTAATGATGTTTGATTAATTAAATTTTGTAGCTGGCTCATAGTAGTTTAGAGATGAGGTCTTTTCGAAATATAATAGTCGTCGAAATTTTATAATTGTTTCATATTCGAAAAGGTGCTCACCTTATTGATGTTCCTGAGCAAGAAACAGTGGTGCTCCAGGATGTAGCATTTCTGCTGATGACTGATCGGCTTGACCTGGATCGGAACGGCCACGGGCTGCGGCTGCTGCTGTTGGGTCTGCTGGTTGCTCTGATGATGCTGTTGTTGATTATCCTCCTTCGTTGACTCCCTCGAATCGCCGACGCCCGCGCCGTTCGTCTTCTTCGCCAACACTTTCCTCGGGCGTCCCACCCTTCCGCCGTTCGGTCTGGCGGCCGTTTGTGGAAGGGGTAGCTGCCTCACCCTCTGCGATTTACCGCCGATGACACCCCTAGAAGAAGATGCATAATAATATTTCAATTACACGAAAGGTAGGTCTTTGGCAACCCATTCTTTCATTCCATTAAATAGGTATTTAACATATACGGCTCGTTGCATTAAATGCAGGATTCGGCGGAGAGTTCAATCTCGAGAAAGTCGAATAATCTCGCTCACCTGCACATCTCGCTGCCGCACTTGCACTCCTGCCCCTCGGCCGGATTGAAGAGCGAAAAGTTGTAGTCGTAGGTCAACTCCTCGCCGGCCTCGATGTCCCTCAGCGCGAACAGCGCCATCCGCGACTGTCCGTTCACCGACCATTTCTGCATCTCGCAGTTGGGCTCGCACGAATGATTCACGAATCGTCCGTCGCCGCCCATGCGGTGGCCGTCGATGACCATCCCCGCGTCCAGGTGGAGACAGTAGTGGTGCGTGTCGTTGGCGTAGATGCCGGCCATGCGTTCCTTGAACTCGTGGTCGGACACCACCTCGCCGACGTACTCGAGGATGAATTCGTTCGATCTGATCGGCTGCTTGGTGCGCACTCCCCAACCCTGTACATAAATATGGTTAAGTGAACGAAATACTAGTCTAAGGGGCCGTTCAAGTATTATATAAGTACTATACGGGGGCGGTAGGGGGTCGAGATGGTGATGACGTCCGCAATATTCATCCAAGCAAATCATTAGTACCATTTATTTGAATTTTATATAATTTCAACATATAAGCGATATTCAATTATTTTACATTTGAAAATGCAGATTACAACTCTATTACCCCTTGAAACCAAAAATACGCATCCAAAGACAACCTCCACCCCACCCGCTGATTACGTAATACTTGAACATCCCATAATAAATTACGATCGACAAATCATCCCCCTCAAATCGCCGATTTTAAGGATACCGTCGCTCTCCGATCGACTCACCTTGTCGTCCGTCATAAACTTCTCCAGTCCGGGCGCCCACTCGTGCCTCTGTATCTTCTGGTTGAGGCAGCGGTGCACGTTGGCCGGACACTCGCTCAACACCAGCCGATTGATGCAGTCGTCGCCGCACTTTTGCGCCGGGTCGCAGTTACAAGTTTGAGCCTCGCTCGCGGTCGCCTTCACGTTGTAGACGTTCGTGCGCACCTTGCGATAGTTCCAAGAGGGTACCGCGTCGCGTCCGGGCAGCTGAGAGTTCGTGTGCCGCCACCAAAGGTCGTAGGGAAGCTGGAACGGGACGCGTCGGCATCGCAGATATTTGCCGCAGTGGTGGGGCGGCGGCAAGAGGCCGTGGGGATGATCAGCGGGGTCGTACGTCATACCCTTAGACGGTTTTCCGGCGTTTTCTCGCCTCTTCTGTCTCACCGCCACGCTGTATGAAAAGGAGGAATGATTAATACAACAGCAACTTTCAACGAGGAAAATATGAGGGATAAAATGTAAAGATTAAAAAATATCGATATATTATAATAACTCACTCGTCTTCCTTGTAATAATCTGAAAATAGCCCGGCTACCAAGTAACGCTTCTTCCATTTGGGCGCCTTCTTCCCTCCCTTTCTTTCTTCGCCAGACGTCGTCGACCTGTCATCTGACATCTTTCTTTCACCGCTACTGGCCGAACTTCTGTCGCGCAGCCTCCGTTTGGCGCAAGCACCGGAGCTCTTCGCCCCGCCTCCCAACAATTCCAGTCGCTTCCCGATAGGCAAGTCGTCAAGGTCGGCCACGCCCCCGGCGACGGTTCTATCGCTGACACGAGTGTCGACCGAAGTGGCGGGCGAGTCGCACTCTCGCGCCGTTGGATAGTCGGGTCCGAGCAGAAACTCCTGCAGGTCCAGCTCGGTGCGTTCGTCCAGCGGCAAGCTGTCGCAGTCGCTCATCGCCTCCCACTTAGACGGGTCGTCCGAGGAAGATCTGAGCCGCGTCGACACGTCGTGGCTCGGACTGCTCGAAGACTAGAACATTTCGAAACTTTTCAAACATCCGACTCAAATTTTTTTTTTAAATCGAAAGTTTTTTTTATAATAGATAACTGTAGAGATAAAATAATCGTTTTTACAATCATTCTCTCGATCAGTAATGTGTTTAAATACGTAGAACGTCACACTTACCAAATTTAATACTGTCGAGATATTTCCGTTTTCGGTCCTGCTCACGAAACTGGTGTATTCTTCACCGTCCAGCGGTACTCGATCGCCCAATTTGGGAGTTCCTTCGACGGCAGGTACCACACTCGGTCGTTCTGGCTCCGATAGCGGAACGGATCTTTTCTTCTTCTTCTTCACCGTTGGAAAACCGGTCCTATTCGGCGCTCTTCTTTTCCTCACCTTTTTTTTACCGGTACTAGGCGGAGTCTTCTCGACTTCCAAGTTTGGCGCACACGCGGCGGGAGCGGGCGTCTCCTCCTTCTTAACCGCGGTTTCGGCTAGAGCGGCGTCCGGCAGCTCGATCTCCACGGTCGGCATGAAGATGCCAGTCGGTTTGGCCGAAGTGATGGCGTCGAGACGCTCCAACTCCGTGGGTTTCGTTTTCTTGCACGCTGGATACTTAATCACGGACGCCCTTCCGCCGTCCGAACACTTCTTCTTGTCCGCGTCGAGAGACGGGTTGATCTTCGACACCAGATTCGAAGTAAGGTCCTCCAGGCGGTTTTTCTTGCGCGTGATCATCTGCGCGACGCTCTCGATCTTCTTCTGCGTCTGCGTAGCGTTGACGGTTGACGGGGACAAGTTTCGTTTCATCTTCAATTCCGTCACTACTGTTTCGAGCGACGTCTTCGGCTTCTTCGTTGATTCCGGAGATAGGTCGTCGGCTTTCTCTTCCTTCTTCGAAGACGCCTCGTCCTTGGGCGTTTCGCAGCTTTCTATCGCCGCCAATCTGTGTCGCTTCTTCGGCGTCGTAGCCGTGATCTGGGTGGAGACTACCTTAACCGACGCGGTGTCCGCTCTGGTCTCCGTTTTCGCTTCCGCGAATCGATTTATGCACGCCTCTATCGCCTCGTCTATGTGTACGTCGACGTTTTCGGATTCGCAATCGTTATTGTTGAAATTCTGCGCGGTCTTGACGGAATTCGCGTGTTTCGGACTCGGCTGACCCACCGGACAGGCCTTAACAGAAGAGCAATATTTGGAAGTCATTACTTTTCCGTTCTTAACTTCTGAACGGTTTTCCTCATTTTCCTGATCGCCTTTCTCGCCCTCTTCGGGCTTGGAGATTTCAGTCGCCGAAACGTGGTAATGTCTCTTCTTCAGCGGCAGACGCTGCTCGTTGGAACTCTCTATCTTATTCACCGTCGCGCTCACGTTCTGCTTCTTCTTCTTTCGCTCGTACTCGTTGGTTTTTCTCTTCTTCGAGACCCGTTTCAACGTCTTCAATATTTCCGGCACGTTCTCCTTCGTCGGTTTCAAGTTGTTCGTTATGCACAAATTGGTGAACTCGACGATCAACTTGTCTATCTCCGCGATCAATTTAGGGTCCTGGCTGACGGACGCGATCGGTTTCAGTATCTTGAATTTTCGCTTCTTATGGACCTTGTGACGGTGCTTGCTGTGCATAACTTTTGCATTCTTCAGCGCCGTCGCTTTGGTCTTGACGTCGCACCTGCCTCTGGCTGCTGTTACCGTTTGCCGGTGGTTCTTTTGCTGCTTGGTATTCTTCTGCACTTTACCGTTCTGTCCAGTCGGAGCTGGTCTGTACGTCAATTTTCCGCCCATCTCTAATCTTTTGCTGACGCGTTCACAAATCTCGAAGAGGAAGCTGGACTTGGACCTCTTGGTCTCGTGGTTAGCTCCGTTCGACTTGTTCTCGCCGGTTTTCATTTCGGTAGTTTCTTGCGTCGTCCTATTCTTTTTTTCTCTGACGTTCTTGTCTTTCTTATTTCGTACTTTTTCCTCGGCCATGGGGGTCTTGTTAGAATGTCTGCTAACCCTTCCGGGTTCTTTTCTGGCCGACGTACGGCCAGTTCTTCTTTTTGGCGGATAGAGGGTTTTCTCCGAATGTCCGTAAAAATGTCTGTCCAACCTATCTGTGGTCACCGACAACTTGTTGACCTTCTTTTCCTTTTCTATCTGTGTAGTTTTTTTGTCCAGCGTCGCATTTTCCTTGGAGTCTTCTTTCGAAACCTTGAAATAATAAAAACAGGCATACTACAAGTTGAATTAAAATTTCGAGGTTAACCGTAACTAAGTGAAACGAACCTTTTGGTGACTGATGGGCTCTGGGCTGGAGATGTGATCGGGGCTGTTTTGTATCCCGCTGTCGGGAGAAACGTTGGGACTGAGCCCGTACGAATTCCCGTTGATCTTCGCCTGTTTCGCCGCGACGCCTCGTCCCAATTTCGCTGTCTTCTTTGGACGTCCGCGTTTCCTCTTGGACTTGTCCGAACTGGGGGGTTTCTCCTCGGATCGACCGCTTTTCGAACCGGTCCCACTCTGAGGGGTCGGTTTCTTCTCCTTGGGGGTGGTCAGTTGAGTGCTCAGCATTTGGGTTTGCGCCTCAAAATGTTGTAATAAACTGAAACGCAGGAAACCTACACATAAACTTTCCAAAAGAACATACCAATAGATAATTGCAATACCATATACATATAACATACAAACAGACAATAACAATATCCTATATCAAATACGAATATTATATATAGAAACTACCTATACCATATACATAGAGAAATCCAATATATATATATATATTTATTTATTCTTACACAACTTATACAATTATTATCATTACCAACACAAATTCAGGCAATTAATTATGAGTAAACACAAGAAACAATCCATATATATACATATATATATA
>JARQZK010001517.1:172500-262500 GCA_030704885.1 Cynegetis impunctata | reverse complement strand
ATATAATATATATATATATATATATATATATATATATATATATATATATATATATATAAAATATATATATATATATATATATATATATATATATATATATATATATATATATATATATATATATATATACATATATATATACACATATATGTATATTGCAAAATGTTTTGTAACACCGATGTCAGATTTTTCTTTATTATTGACCAAGAATGATTTAAAGTTTCTTTTATTTGTACAAATTGTTTTAAAGTAATTTGTCAATAGTCTGTTAAAAATTTTGCTACTCAAATTCGGCACATAATTTATTTGGAAGTATTTTTGTTCTTCATTAATAGTTTGCGTGGGGTATATTGAATGGAACAGATTCTTTATTCGTTTTTCCCAATGAGCTTATCGATAAATCGATAAGACTTTCATTGTAACCGTTATTGGTGGCTAATAATTTAATTGTATCAACTTGGGTTTGAAAATTTGTTACCGATAATGGAACAGTGAACAACCTATGTATGAACAAATGAAAAGCACTGAGTTTTTTTTTAATGTGTTGGTTACTGTCGCTGTGAATTAAAGTATCTGTGAAGGTTGGTTTTCCATAAATGTTGAAAGTAAGAGAATTCAAATTCCTAGCAATCTGAATGTCTAAAAAATTTAAGGTACCGTTTTCGTTTTCTACATAAAGACCTATTATTATTATTATTATTTTTAATGTAAAATTAACCCATTACGAACGTACCTGTTGGCGTAGAGAGCTGGCGGCGGATTGGGCAGTTCCTGATCCGACTCGCTGGAACTTTCCGTCGTCCTCTGGATCAGCGCGTCGACCGCCTGGTGCGGCAACTCCATGTCGGAGTCGGACATCTCCGCCTCCTCGTGGGCCCGCTTGCCCGCACCCTTGCCTTGTTCGAAGGCGCCGAACGCGTCGCACTCGTCCGGCAGGATGGCGGCCAGATCTTCCTGTCTGATCTCCTGCAGGCTGCAGGACGCGAGCATGGCGGCGCTGTCGTCGCCGCCTCCACCGCCGCCGTCCGAGCTGCAGTACCCGCATTCACGGCTAACTAGCGAAGAATTCATCTGTAAACATCGAATATTAATAGTATAATTGTGAGATATTGATGTATAGGTAAACTGCGCAGGAGCGCAGAACGAGAGAGAGAGAACTGTTGGGTATAATTTTGTAAGAAGTAAGATAATACCAGTATTCAAGAAGGGAGTTCGGACTGATCCAAACAATTATCGGCCCATCGCACTAACTTCAATATTCTCGAAACTGTTGGAAACTGTGATAAAAAACAGAATATGCACATTTCTCGGTTTCTCTGATTTTCAGTATGGCTTTCAGAGTAACAGTTCCACTTTCGGCGCTACAACTGACCTTGTACAGAGAATTAGCGAGGGGTTGGATGCAAACAAATATGCAATAGTGATATTTATTGATCTAAAAAAGACATTTGATCTGGTTGACCACAAATTATTATTGCGGAAAATTCAGCAAATGGGAATAAGAGGAAAGGCCTACATTTTAATTGAGACATTTCTGAAAGACAGAAAACATCGCACAGAAATAGGATCTGCAATAAGCACTGAGGAAGATGTGTCAAAGGGGGTACCTCAAGGTTCGGTAATAGGACCGCTACTGTATCTCTTATACGTAGAAGATCTCAAAACGGCTGGGCTAGTGGCTCGATACTACATGTTTGCCGATGACACTGCATTGTTCTATGAGGGTACAGATATAGAAATCCTGCAGCAAATTATCGCGGATGACCTGAAAAGGTTTCATGACTGGCTAAGTTCTAACAAACTCATCCTGAACGTAAACAAAACTGTTGCATTACTATTTAAACAGAAAAAATAAAGAAACAATAGCATTAAACATCAGAATGAATGGTATGAAAATTGAACAAAGAGTGAACATACATACCTAGGGCTTAACATCGACACAAAACTGGAGTGGACTGGACACATTGATTCTTTGGCAGCCAAGCTTACACCACTTATTGGAGCATTGAGAAGAGTTGGTCCCTTTCTCAGTAATAGTGCAAGAAGATCGATCTACTATTCTAATATTCATTCTGTGCTTGTGTATCTCATCAGCATTTGGTCAAATACTTCAGTTAACAACCTACTGAGACTTCAAAGGATACAGAATCGCGCTTTGAAGGCATTATATAACTTGCCATATGATACTCGAACAACGGAGTTGTACAGTACCTTGGGGATACCCAACATGAAACTCACCAAAGTGGTTGAACAGTGCAAACTGATATATAAAATTGAGCATGGCTTACTTAAATGCAATACTGAGTTGAAAAAAAGACTGAATATACACAATCATGGAACTAGACAGATGAATAACTATAACCTAGGCAATATAAGAACAAATAAAGCGAAGAATTCACCGATCTACCAGGCCGTGACAGTTTTTAATAACCTACCAGAAGATATTAAAAACCTAGAAAAATTAAATTTATTCATAAAAAAAGTCAAATTACATCTTAAAAGCTGATATACCTACTCTCCATATTATAATAATGCGTTCGCACATATTTTATTTTGTAATGAATATTATTCTACGGTAACATCGACTTGATCGATGATTTGTAGTCTTATTTATAATAAATAAATAAAAAATAAATAAATAAAGAAGTCAGTTAAGTTTAATATAGTAATTGAAGTAACAGGTGTTTTATTGTGTGTATTAGTAATACATCACAACTGGCGACGAGGATGCGATAGATTGCATTTAGATTTTATGGGTCCTTTTATGAATAGGTATTTCCTAATAGTAATAGATGCCTATTCAAAATGGGTGATCTTTCCAGTGAAATCAATCACCTCTAAAATCACAATCGACGTTTTGAGATCTCTTTTCGCAAGATTTGGATTACTGCGACAGGTTGTTACAGACAACGCACGGACGTTCACGAGCGTAGAGTTTTATAATTTTTTAGATAAAAATAATATCGAACATACTACGTCTCTCCTCCTTTTCATCCATCGTCAAACGGAGCGGCTGAAAATTCAGTGAAAACCGTGAAAAATGCAATATTTAAATCAGAATCTGTAGATTTAAATATTGTTTTAAATAATTTCCTTTTTGATTATAGAAACACTCCGCATTCCACTTTAGAGGTAAGCCCTTCAGAAGTAATGTTTCAGAGAAAATTGCGTACCAGGATTGATCATTTATTACCTCCTTCTTTAATTCATAATAAATTCTCGGAAAATCTGAGAAATCGTGTTCTAACAAAACAAAACAAAATAAACAAAAATATTATTATAAAGGTACTAGAGATTTAGATTTGGACATCGGTGAGTCGGTCACAGCCCGAGATTATAGGATAATCAATAAAACAAAGTGGATTAAAGGGACAATAGAGAAAAAAATAGGAAAAAATATTTATCTAGTGAAATTCCGGAATTAAATAACATAATTTGGAAGAGACATGTAAATCAATTAAAAAAATATCATTTCAACAATTCAACTATTCCACATAATCCTTTAGAAGGGGAAGTGACTGAAGGCATCGATACCAACATTATCACATCTGAGTTAACTACAACAGATAATTTACGTCCAAAAAGAATAGTTAAACCTATTGAAAGATTGACATATACTTAAAAATTTGTTTGTCATTTAATTAATAGGAATATTATATTATATTATATTGTTAATTTAAATATTAATTTTTTTGTTGTTGTTTCTCTCTCTAACAAAAAATTTTTTTTTGAGGGGTAAAAATATATGTGAGATATTGATGTATAGGTAAACTGCGCAGGAGCGCAGAACGAGAGAGAGAGAACTGTGGGGTATAATTTTGTAAGAAGTCAGTTAAGTTTAATATAGTAATTGAAGTAACAGGTGTTTTATTGTGTGTATTAGTAATACATCACAATAATTTAATTTTGAAGATTGATATAAATGAATCTATGACGCGGCGTTTCACCACACAGAGGCTTCATCAGATATAACTGAACACTAAAATCTTGGAACCTAGATTTACATAAAATACACATAAATGTTTTTGGAACGAAGTTCCTTACGGCAGGCTTAGAGGGAATAGGGATTTCGCTGCGGGACCAAACTGAAAAATATGCGAGACTAAAAGTGTGACGGAAGTAGACTGACGAAAGTCACGCTTTTTAGTTAACACAAGCGAATATTGTATACCTTTCTCTTTCTCCCTCTTTCTTTCCGTTCTCTCATCCCTTCTCTTTCTGATCCCACTCAGTCACGTCAAACGCTAATGCATTATATATACTCATTAATACATGTACGAGCAACTCGAAAACGTCAGATGTGAAACATCGTAATAATTTTCTATAAGTTATATGCATGAAAGAACAGATTACGATAGGAATCAGATATGGCATAATGAAAAGATAAAGCTTTACAAATTTGTTCCATAAAATAATAACTACGTATTGTATGTTTATATTCAATTATAAAGCGTGGCGATACGTTATCCCACTTTATATTGCGCTGGCAATCGAGTGGTCTAAGTACTGAACTCTGGTGTATCGTATTTCTGGGTTCGAATCCCAGAGGTGACTCCTGGCTTTTTTAATTTACAATCTCGTTGCAGCTCTTAGCCCCACATTCCAATATTAATTATTTCAACTTGGATTAGTATAAGTTATCACTTCTGTCGTGCGCCCCGACACGCACGTCCTTCTATATTATCCGACTACCTGGTGTCCCATGACACCGTTTTTTTTTTATTGATTGTAATAGCATGAGTAATAATTGAATACATTTTATTACTGCAGAGACTGCAGGTACTATAGTAATATAGAGTTGAAATGTTTGTGATAAAAATTTATTATTTCAACACTAGAAAAGTCCTAAAAATTATAAAAACTATTGGAAGAGGAACACTCTCAAAGTCTGCTCTTATATGCATTTTGAAAGGCGAAACTTTTAACGCGGGCGGCATGTTCAGTTTCAGAAACGGATTAATTCAATATGTGAATAAAAAAACTACGTAATATTATTTCTCTCAATTATAGGTTAGGTACGATTTTCAAGTCGAGAATTGATTATAATTATCAAGGATCAGAATATATATATATATATATATATATATATATATATATAATATATATATATATATATATATATATATATATATATATATATATATATATATATATATCTATGTATATATATATATATATATATATATATATATATATATATATATATATATATATATATATATATATATTCATTTGGATTGGTTTTGTATCTTTATATTATATATTGTTGGGATTTTTCGTGGTATAACAGATATTAAATGACTAATAAAGTTAGATTTAATTTACTCGACGTTTCGGCTCTATTTTTGGAGCCTTTTACAAGAGTTTCATCAAGAGTCTGTAAGATAAAATATAATTTAAAACTAGTTCACAATACAAAGGTTGATATTAAAAATGTACCTCACTACGGATCGTTTTGTTTTATTTTCTTTTGCTGTGGTAAGTTCCAGCTCGTGTGAACGACTGGTTTATGAATCCGAAACAGGTGTCAAGTCATAATCGTTTCACGTGTCTTCGCGTTATGCGCCTTTTATAATATTTGAGAATACACGGTGCTCAAATTATTCACGTCTGAACGGTTATTGATTACATTTTGTAGATTTTTCTGGATATGTATCATTTCTAAAATTTCTCTTTTCTTTGTGTTAGTTTCTCTTGCCAAGATTCTAGTTTTGTCGTAGTTGAAACTATGTCCGTCTGTTTGTTTGTGTTTATTCAGTGCCGTGATCTGTGTTTTTGAATATTTATGCGTTTTAATTCTTTCTTTTAAGTGTTGCATTGTTTGACCTATATATGTCTTATTACAGTGTTACATGGGATTTCGTATACTGTGTGTCTTGTCCATTAGAGGTGTTTTGCTTTTGAGTTTTGTGTAAATTTGTTTTACCTGGTTTTGTGGTTTGTAGGCTATTTTTATTTCATATGGTTTTAGTATGTGACTTATTCTTTGTGATAGTGAGGGTATGTATGGCAGTGTTATGTATTTGGATGTTTTGTTGTTTTCATGTTTGGTGTTTGTTTGTTCTGTGTTGTATAATTCATAAGTTCTCTTTTTTGTTATTTGGTTTATCATCAATTGAGGATAACCATTTTTCTGTAGTAGTGTATTTGTCTGTTTTAGTGTTTGTGGTCTAAGAATGGGTGATGTCAGTTTCAGGCTTTGGTCGATATAATTTGTTATGATGGCTATTTTTTGTGTTATGGGATGGTTTGATTTATAGTGTATGAGTCTGTCGGTGGATATGGGTTTCCTATACAATTTAGTGAGGATCTTATTTCCGTGTTTAATTAGTCATGTCCATAAAATTAAGTTGGTTGTCTTTCTCTTTTTCCATTGTGAATTTAAGTTTTGGGTGGATGTTGTTGAATTTATTCTGTATTTGTTGTATCTGGTCCTCATCTGCCACTAAAAGCCACCAAAAGCAAAACACCTCTAATGGACAAGACACACACAGTATACGAAATCCCATGTAAACTGTAATAAGACATATATAGGTTAAACAATGAAACACTTAAAAGAAAGAATTAAAACGCATAAATATTCAAAAACACAGATCACGGCACTGAATAAACACAAACAAACAGACGGACATAGTTTCAACTACGACAAAACTAGAATCTTGGCAACAGAAACTAACACAAAGAAAAGAGAAATTTTAGAAATGATACATATCCAGAAAAATCTACAAAATGTAATCAATAACCGTTCAGACGTGAATAATTTGAGCACCGTGTATTCTCAAATATTATAAAAGGCGCATAACGCGAAGACACCTGTTTCGGATTCATAAACCAGTCGTTCACACGAGCTGGAACTTACCACAGCAAAAGAAAATAAAACAAAACGATCCGTAGTGAGGAACATTTTTAATATCAACCTTTGTATTGTGAACTAGTTTTAAATTATATTTTATCTTACAGACTCTTGATGAAACTCTTGTAAAAGGCTCCAAAAATAGAGCCGAAACGTCGAGTAAATTAAATCTAACTTTATTAGTCATTTAATATCTGTTATACCACGAAAAATCCCAACAATATATATATATATATATATATATATATATATATATATATATATATATAAATATATGTATATATATATATATATATTTATATATTATATATATATTTATACTATATATACTATATTATATATGTATTATAATATATATATACATATATATATATAATAATATATATATTATATATATGTATATATATATATATATATATAAATATATGTATATATATATATATATAATATATATACTATAATATATATATATATATATATATATCTATGTATATATATATAATAGTATAATATATATATATATATATATATATTATATATATATATACTATATTATATATATATATATATATATATATATCTATGTATATATATATATATATATATATATATATATATAATATATATATATATATATGTATATATATTGTATATATATATATTGTATATATATATATATATAATATATATATAAAAATAAATATATTATTATATAAATATATATATGTATATATTATATATAATATTATATATATATATATATATATATATATATATATATATATATATATATAAATATATATATATAATATATATATATATATATACTATATATATATGTATATATATATATTTATATATGTGTATATATATATATATATATATATATATATATATATATACCGGGTGTAAATGAGTGATGGGCCACCCCTATAACTTTTTAATGGATTCTTCGATTTTATTGAAATTTGAGCGGTTTATCTCAGACATAATTTTGAGTTTTGTCACATACAAAATCAATATGGCTGACTTCCGGTTTCACAGAAAACGATATAAAAATTAAAAATTCAAATGGAACACCATGTATATTTTTACATATTTTAATTCTGAGGCTTCCAATACATACATTCTATCTGTCAAATTTTTTTTTTCATATCTCGTAAACAGGGTCGGTCTCAGGAGCAAAGGGGACTAATAAGAATAAGATCTTTGATAATTACTTCGTTATTTAGGAATTGAGAAAACATATGTAAATCATTTTGAAGGAATTCGAAGGAGCTTTTTGATATACAGGGTGGCCCATGTATGTTTATATTTAAAAAACTGAGTTTTGGTTCGAAAAAGAATTTAATCGTTAACAAACTTCACGAAAATGAATTTTTCGAAAAATTATTACTTTGGGCGATATTTTAAATCAATTATCTATGGATTCAGACGACGCTCACAGCCATCTACGATAAAAAAAAAACAACATTGAAAAACAAAATTGAAGACAGCGCTCGCCTAGAATTGACATTTGCACAGATGGAATGTATGTATTTGAAGGCCTCCAGAATTAAAATATGTTAAACAATATATAGGGTGGTCCCATTTAGCATTTTAATTTTGTAGTATAGTTTTCTGTGAAAAAATTCAAAATTATGTCTGGAGATAAACCACCCAAATTTCAATAATATCGAAGAATCCATTAAAAAGTTATAAGGGGTGCATATATATATATTATATATATATAATATAATATATATAATATATATATATATATATACATATATATATATATATACTATGTATGTAAACAAAGTGCTTGACACTTCATTTTAAGTATGTTTGAAGTTTCCACGTAATAACGTTACTGGTTATTTAGTAAAAGTACCTGTGACGTGAACTTGATAGTTTCTATGGAGCTGTTTGTTCAGATTGAAGTATTGATACAGGCATGCGAATAGATTATGACAATTATATTGTAATTTGTATATTAGAATAATAGTAATTAAGAACTGGTCAAACAAATAGCTTTTAAATGTTGTTTCTCTTTCAGGTGAGTTTTTAGATAATTAAGGTATAGGCAGAATTCTTTAGTTGCCGAAAACTTGTTTTTGTAACTAAATAAAAATGTTCTCTTTCAGAGCAACTCCAAATTAAAACTTAAGAGTTGTTACTGTTCACCATAGTATCCAAGAATACATTAACACATATTTTAAAACAACATTTCTACAGCTGGTTACCAGGATTAATGGAGAAATTACTATTCGAGTTCATGGTAAAAGCCATGAAGATGCGGAAAACAAATATTATTTGTGTAACGACAATCACGAATTTAGATGGCCGGATCTATGCGATCCCAGACCAAGTTACAACATGTAAAATTACATAATGGAATAGTAGAACACAAATCTTTAAAAAAGTAAAGCCCACGTTACAAAAACGGCACGAGAAAACGAAGTGGGATATCCATGAACCCAGAGATGATGGCGGTTTTTGTGATGAAGATGGAAATAAACCCAATTTATTGGGGTACCTAGAGGAACAAACAAAAACCACAAGTTCTACAACAGTATTTCAGAAGATTCTCGGCAAAGAATCATGGAAAGCTTCGCTGAAATGAAAAGAAAGATGCATCAAAACCTTTTAATATAGGGAGAATGGTAGAAAAATTTGTCATAGAAAAATTCAATAGCAAAATTACTAATGTGTCCCAGTGGATGACTACCTTTGAAGCGGAATGTACCCGTATAGGAATAGAAGAAGATGTGAACAAAATTGAAATTTTTAGGTTATTTATAGAAGATTCTAGTTTAGATTGGTATAGTTCCATGCTTATAAAGCATACAATAAATTCAGAATGGGCAATGTGGAAAAAGATCTTTTGTGAGACATATGCAGATAAGGGTTGGTCACCGATCAGGTATGCAATGTTATTTAAATATAAACAGGGCTCACTACTGGAGTATGCGTTAAAAAAAGAGAGACTATTATTAGAAATTAATAAGTCCATAGATAAACTCACTCTAATTGATCTGATTGCCACCGGATTACCTAATTTTATAGCAGATAAAATTGATAGGAATAGTTTAAAGGAAACTGAAGACTTGTTTAATAATTTAAGAAGTTTCGAGCATATGGTAAACAAAAAAACATTCGATAAAAAGTTAGGAACATACGAAAGTAAATTTAAAGAGAAGAATGTAAAATCATTGGTTAGTCCGTGTAAAATATGTGAAAAAGAGAATAAAGGTATACGTTATCACCCTGAATCTCAATGTTGGTTCAAAATTAAAAATAATGATAGGAAAAAAAAAAAGATCAAATAAGGAGTGTTAACAACTCTGAATTAGAGATAGAGTTAAATGAAATTGATCCAAAAAACTAATAGTGCCGCCATTAATTAAAATTAAATTACTAATTAATGATACTTTGGAAATATCAGGAATCTATGATTCAGGATCTAATGTGTCTTTAATAAATTCAAGGTTATTATCTTTAAAAAAAATACCTACTTATGATAAAAATACAGGTTTAAAAACAATTAATGGCGTGAAAAAATCAATAGGAATGGTAACTTTAAAGATTAAAATTTTCGAAATTGAAAAAGATGTTAATATTTTTGTTATAGATGAAGACAACTTCGACTATGATTTCCTAGTTGGATTAGACTGTATACAAATATTTAATTTAACTCAAAATGAGAATTTAAATATTACTCAAAATGTCCTCAGCAATAATAATAATGAGGATATTACAAAGAAATATAAAAAGAAAACTATAATTGATGAATATAAAATAAACTATAATGAAAATATAATAGTCGATAATTTTGATATTTCGGTAGATAATTTAGATCATAAAAAAAAAACAGATATTGATAAATTGATATGTAAATATAATTCAGTCTTCGCTAAAGACAAATATGATATAGGTACTGTAAAAGGTTATGAAGCCCATATTGATTTGTTGATAGATAAATACTGTAGTAAAAGACCGTATAGGTGCTCTATTGAAGATATGAAAGAAATTGAACATCAAGTATCAAAATTACTACAAAATAATTTGATTGAGGAGTCATATAGCCCTTTTGCCGCTCCGGTAACACTAGCATTCAAAAAAGATGAAGGAAGGAGATCAAGGCTCTGTATAGATTTTCGCGAATTAAATAAAATTGTAGTTCCCCAAGCGCAACCATTTCCGCTGATAGAAGATCTAATGGTTAAAACAAGGAAATGTAAATTTTTTTCAACATTCGATGTAAACTCAGCATTTTGGTCCATACCTCTTAAAATTGAAGATAGACACAAAACTGCATTTGTTACTCAAGAGGCACACTTTCAATGGACCTGTTTACCTTTTGGTTTGAAAACTTCTCCTGCTATTTTTCAAAGAATACTAAGTAGCATTATAAGAAAACATAAACTGACAAATTTTACAGTGAATTATATTGACGACATTTTAGTATTTTCAGAAACATTCGAAAAACATATTGAGCACTTATCTTTGTTGTTGGAAGCAATTTTAAAAGAAGGGTTCAAATTAAAATTCACAAAATGTAAGTTCGCACAAGACTCTGTGAAATATCTAGGGCATATAATAAAAAACAATACGGTCACCCCATTAAAAGATAATTTGATAGCCATAAAAGAATTCCCAATTCCAAAAACACAAAAAAACGTCCGACAATTTTTAGGAAAAATTAATTTCTATGGAAAGTATGTGCCAAATATATCAATTACACTGGATCCTTTACATAATTTACTAAGAAAAGGAGAGAAATTCATTTGGTCAGATAAATGTCAAGAATCTTTTGATACTATAAAGAAACTACTTTGCTCAAAACCTATTTTAGCTATCTTTGATCCAGACTTGCCAATATTTCTATATACAGATGCTAGCATACAAGGTATAGGTGCAATTTTAAAACAAATTCAACCCAACGGTGACGAAAAGCCTTGCGCATATTTTTCCAAAAAGTTAAACGAGTCCCAAAAAAAGAAAAAAGCCATATATATTGAATGGTTGGCAATAAAAGAGGCGGTAAAATACTGGCAACACTGGCTTATAGGAAAAACATTCACGGTTTTTTCAGACCATAAACCTTTAGAAAAAATGAACATTAAAGCAAGAACTGACGAAGAACTGGGAGATTTCATGTATTATTTATCACAGTTCGATTTCAAAATAATATATTCTCCGGGCAAATATAATATAGAGGCAGATACTTTGAGCAGAAACCCTGTGCTAGAATCGTATGAAAATTTAGATAGTAGTTTGAAAGTAGTGAATTTTGTTAAATTAGAAGACATACGAAATGATCAAGATAAAAATGAAGACATAAAACAAAATATAAATAAATTTATTTTTAAACATAATATATATTACAAAAAGATAGGAAGAAATGAAAAAATTGTACTAACTGAGGAGTTTAGTAAAAATATTATAAAACATGTACATCACTACTACTGTCACATAGGAAGAAAACAAATGGAAAACAAGATTAAACCCTTTTATCAAGCTAAAAATTTATTAAATAATATTTAAAAAAAATGTGATAACTGTGATGTCTGTATAAAAAATAAATCTAGACGAAAATACAAGTTTGGATTAATGTCTCAATTAGGTCCCGCTACCTATCCGTTCGAAATAGTGTCTATAGACACTATAGGCGGATTTGGTGGTACTCGTTCAACCAAAACATATTTACATCTTCTAGTAGATCACTTCACTCGTTACGCCTATATTTTGACATCAAAAACCCAGGTTGCGAATGATTTTATGAAACTTGTCCAAAAAGTGACAACACAAGATTATAAAATTGACTTAATTCTATCAGATCAATATCCAGGCATAAATTCGAAGGATTTCAAAAATTTTTTAGAAAAAGAAGATATACCTATAGTTTTCACTGCAGTAAATGCGCCATTTTCGAATGGATTGAACGAAAGGTTGAACCAAACGTTGGTTAATAAAATTCGTTGCAAGATTAATGAAAGGCGGGACAAAATTGCTTGGGCAACTATTGCTCACGAATGTACACAAAAATATAACGAAACTGAACATAGTGTAACAGGGTTCTCTCCAATATATTTATTGGAGGGAAAAAATGTTGACATTCTACCAGATGAACTGAAACAAAATATCACACATAATCATCTATTGCGAGACCGCAAAATTGCCTTAGAAAATAGTATAAAATCCCACAATTATAATAAACAAAGATTTGATAAAAACAGAAAACATTATGAACTAAAAGTCGGAGACTATGTATATGTTGAAAACGGAAACCGGTTAAACCGAAAAAAACTAGATGAATTGAAAATAGGACCTTATCAAATTGTAGACAAAATATCAAATTCAATTTACAAAGTAAGCACGGGTCACAAGAAGTCAGAGTCGAATATGTTCCATATTACAAAACTTATTCCAGTAGTAGAGTAAAACAGTAAAACATTGTTGTTTCGAAAATAAGGGGGGGGGGGAGATGTAAACAAAGTGCTTGACACTTCATTTAAGTATGTTTGAATTTGCCACGTAATAACGTTAATGTGTAAAAGTCATCTGTGAGTGATCTTGATAGTTTCTATGGAGCTGTCTGTCATAATGAAGTATTGATACAGCATGCGAATTAGATTATGACAATTATATTGTAATTTGTATATTTAAATAATAGTAATTAAGAACTGGTGAAACAATAGCTTTAAATGTTGTTTCTCTTTTCAGGTGAGTTTGTTATTAATTAAGGTTAGAGAATGTCTTAGTGCTAAAACTTGTTTTTGTAACTAAATAAAATGTTCTCTTTTCAGAGCAACTCAATTTTAGTTAGAGTTTTACTGTTCACCATAGTATCCAAGAATACATTAACACATTATATATATATATATATATATATATATATATATATATATATATATATATATATATATATATATATATCAATTTCTTTTAATTACTCTCAAAATGCCTGCTACTAGGTGTCACATGACACCTCTGGTCTGTTTATTCAACGGCAGCGTTTCGTCACAAAATCTAACATCATCAGGGTTGATAAGTGCCACCATCAACAACTGGTGTAGTCAACTCAATTGATGAAGCAAACAAGTCAAATGTTAAAAAGAAATAGGTATAAGAGTAAAATATAAGTATTGATAACACCCACCTTTCTACTTCCTTTCAATTTCGTCTTGACTTTAGACGTCACTTTCCCAACAGTAGAGTCTCTTTTTACAGACTGCGGTTTAGTTTCGATTCTCTTGCAGCTCTCACTTCTGCTGCCTGTGACCCTATGTACATTCCTCTTAGTCGGACTGTCTTTGCTAATCTCGCTAGTCTTAATCTTAGCCCGGGCCACCCCCTTGCTGCCGGTCGAGCATCTCGATTCGCTCTCGGAGGCCGAAGAGGCGGCGCTCTCCGAGCTACAGCGCGACTTCTCCTCCAACGGTTTGGACGGCGGTGTATCGGTGCAGGGACTCCCGCAGGGCTTCTTGACCGTGGCGATGGTCAAACGCAGGCCGTCCGTCTGAGAACTGGTCACGGAAAATTCAGCTGGGGATGAGCTGCGCGACGTAGATCCTTGACTGGTGGTTGAGCTATCCGATTCAGAGGAATCGCTCTGGCTGCCTGAATGGGACGCTTCGCTGCCCGAATTCTGAGTTAGAATGAACAAAAAATCATCAGAAATGAAAAAAGACAGTTAAAATTAACATCAAATTTGTTCAACTATGAATAACAATAGTAACAGGCATGAAAAAAGTAATATTCGATTATAAGCTTTGAGAACAAATTTTTATCATTAAATGTTGTGGTATGAGTTGGCAATACTTAAATTTTGGTAGTCGTACAATCAGGGGAGATATTAGATCACTTTATCAAACAAATAAATTTATATGTTCAACATTTATGTGACTTCATCTATGCCACATAAGCATTATTCAAAAATCAATAGTTATTGAGTATTTATATTTAAACTATAACTACCTAGGTCATTTAGGTAAATATAGATTTGAAATAATTTATAATATCCAAATTCATCCGAGAAGCAAGTATATTAACAAAATTCTCATTGAGTGTTTTGATAATAAAATACCTACTTAAATTATAAGAAAATTTTAATTCTGTGAAGTTTGAATTAACTAATTTCAATCATTTTTGTGCTCAGAAATGAGGAAATATCAAATAAGTGCCCCAACTGCTGCCACAACACTCTGTTTACAAAGTACCAGAAAACTTGAGTTTGAAGCTTCTAATAACCAAGTTATAAACAGAAATATGAAGTTAAATGATTCACAAGAAAGTATAAAAATAAACAATTTTAAACCATTCATCGGTACTTGCCACTTATAAGTCAGTGTGTAAAAACTAATTACAATACTTTTAAATCAGATACTGCTGAGCCTGTATAGATGTTATGGTTCCTAGATTCTTAAAAATACGGTTTCATCATTAGGAACACTGTTCAATAACTACTTACGCTTGACTCGGCTTCAGAATCACTGTCACTATCAGCATTCAGAGTCTGACCTGAAGAATTTGATGGTTCCACGCTCAAACCTGTACTGAAAGCCGTAATATCAACAGTGCTTGGAAGTTCACTTTCTTCCAGATCTTCGCATGGTTGATGTACTACAGATGACCATCCTGTATATAATTCCGTCTGACTGGTTCCCTCACTACCTTCCATTTTTGCAGCGGCCTAAAAACAGTATGCAACGTCATTTAATGCTATTCAAAACGTATGAACAGGTGAAAAAAGTTGTTGGTAATTGCCGCCAAATAAAAAATAAAAACAAAGACGTCGCCGCCATGTTTAGCAGATTGATCTGATTTAGCAACCACATCATTTAATGAAATTACAAATTTTGTAAGGATGGATATCAAAAAACGTTAAATCTGGATAACAAGCTTAAAACTTATTAAAACAAAACATGAGTGTCTCAAAAAATCATTCACTTGGACAACAAAATACTTAAAAACAAGATGGCACCCTAATGCCCCATTTAATAGATCTGTTTCGTTATTTTCAAGTTGTTGAATATTTTGAGTACCACTTTCAAAATACCTAATTTTCACTAAATACTCCTCCATTAAATAGATAATTTGTTTTCACTTCCACATTACAAACATGATAAAAATCGAAAATTCCAAAAGAGAAAACGTCAATCAGTTGCGCAATAACGGCAATTACGAACATAGAGTTACATACATTTAATAAATCTGTGATATAAAAAAACGGAATCACCTATGACACGGTTTACTACTTTTAATTAATTTATTATTGTACAAAAAGAGACAATCAGGGATATTCTCCACGAATTGAATAACTGTCAATGATTATATTTCTGTTCAAGAATTTTAAGATAACTTTGTATGTTTTTTTAAATTATACTTAGTTATTTAATTAATTCCTTTTATATACTTTTTGATCAATGAGAGTCTACAACCTACAGAGAGTATACAAATAAATAATAATGTCTCATGTCAGTGTTTACTGAAGTAAAGTCAAACTTTTTTGAGAAAATATAAAAGGAATCAATACGCTATAGGGAAAACATAATAAGCGATACGCCCCCTACCGGTGTCGAATATTACTAGAGCATGGGAGATAGATTGCTTTGTTTACATCTGTTTACGTGTATTTTATATGAGAAGTTGTTGAGTTTTAATTGTATTTTGGATCGTTTACAAACGTTCAGAAGAGATGAATCACTATTGTTGTGTATTCTATTGTTCATGTTGGGCAAAAAAAAAACCGAATATAGCTTACATACCTTTCCGAAAGCTGGACAATTCAAAGTTGCATTCCAAACAAAGTTGGGAAACAAGGAAATGATGGACAGAAGAAAGGTGTGGATTCATAACTTGAAGATTGAAAAAAAAGTCTGAACACAAGAGAGTTGTTCTTTACAGTTTACTGAGAATAATTATTTTCCCTGCAGTAAGTTTGTGGATTTTTCCATATAGAATTATACCAACTAATGATGTGCTTCAGCTAACCGAAAACGTAGAGTTTTTGAAGTCCAATGCTATTCCAACGGAAAATGTTCCACTTTTATCGGAATCTGAACCTGGGCCATCATCGAGAGATTCTAGATTATTGTATTTTCTTTCATGTAACAACCAGAGATACTATTAAAATAATAATAACAAATGATGTTTATTTGCACAACCAAAATAACAGTTCATCATAACATCAAGAATATGAAATAAATCTGGACTCTACAGCTAGGTAAAAACTAACATATTCAATTATATAATCAGGAAAACAGAGATTCTATCAAAAAAACCAGACTCTCAGAAGTCCACCGTACTTTTAGGATAGCTGTTATACGTCAGGAAAATTCAAAAAATATAATAACTTATTACGTTCAAACCATTCAAGCAGAGTATTCATATTAATTCTTCTTTTATTTCATGTTGTTTCTTTCAGTTTAGCTGGTAAGTACTTAGTTTTGTCCATTATACTCAAAAATTCTTCAGTTCGTAATGAAAGTAGACATGTCTGAGATGTTTTCTTGAAACTTTTGTTATTTTTTAAATAAATAGGTGTTCTATCATACAGCCTTTTCATGAGGTATACATAGTTCCTTCAACCAATTAATTTATTCGTCCTCTACTTTATTTTATTATTGATTTTCATGTTCAATGATAAAAACTCAGTGTAAATTTCAACTTGATATAGGTAGGTTATCTACTGTTGAACAGAGATAAAATTGTCCTCAATCCAAACACAATATATCACAGGAAAATACAAAGTCCAAAAAAAAACAAATTACGACGATAAAGGTTCGAAAACTCAAAACGAAATGAACGTAAATACCATTAGAACCAATGTAAACAAACAGCTAATCTCCCATGCTCTAGTACCGATATTAGCCGTTCCGGCGCTACGATCTTAATTTCGGACGCCTATCCAGTACAGAAGTACAACAATCAAATGCAATGGTTCAAAAGTTCAAATCAAACTGACAGTTTCAATAACCCTTCTTCTTTTTCACCTTTCTCTATGTCTTTGGTTACGTTCACCATCTAGGAATGGTTCCCACTTGTTCAAAATTAGGCCTGCTCGCCTGCTTTCAACAAATTTTGGACGTGCCTAATCATTTTTACCCAATAAATTACATTTTTCTTTGAAATCAATTTTTGTTCAAGTTTATGTAATTTTTTAATATTTTCCCATAATTTAGTTCAAAACAGAGATCAAATAATAACAGAAATCCCAAAAATTAGGGGTCATTGCTTCATATATTATATTTTACCATTTTATTGATGTTCATGATTTTCTATTATGAAAATTACGAAGAATAAAAATTCATCTTAGTTGTCAATGCAACAATATAATACCAGTGCTTTTTGATGTTACCAATTGATTTTTATCAAATTAAATCATTGAAACAAACATATGTCTATGGAAATTTGTAAGAGAATCCATTGTTTTACTGGTATCTATCTTGAAACTATTTCATTGGAAAAAAATTTTTTGAATTTTGATTACTCTTCTGATTTGATCTTTTAACATGTTGCATTAAAGTAAAAAATTACTCATTTCAATAGGCTCCACTCAAGTTTTATATGAACATTAACATTAATTTTAAAAAATACAAAAGTTCCAATATGTAAAAATATTTTATTAATCCATAAACAACCTAATTGATTTACAGTCTCCAACAAAATGTTATAATTGAGCACAAATTTCAATATCAGCTCCAAATATGGACCATTTAATTTCAGGAATTGCACACAGTAATTAGAGAAACATAAAAAAGGGTTAGGTAAATATACTACACTTTAAGCTTAATTTAAATATGTACAATCGCTTGCTGATGAACATAAATTAGAATCGATCTACAAAAAATTATTAACTTCATATTAATAATTTCAAGCAGTCGAGGAACACGGCTTTTTGATCACTACAGTTGTGGAACACTGAATATGCTAAATGATCTGTACAGTTTGTCAATAATAAAAGTCAGTCAGAATTGGACATTCAACACTAATGAGATGCTTTTTCACCACCTCTTCTTGTAGTCATCCATGGATACACCACCAGGTCCAAGATAGACAATCATAAGCAGTCCTCCAATTACAGATAAAGTCTGAAAACAATTCTTACATCATTACTATGAACGTTAGAAAAATCATGAATTACAGATCGATAATAATGAATCAGGCATTTTATTCAAAAAATCAAAATTCTTAGAATATCATCTTTTTCAAAACTGATTTCTAATTATGTTGGCAGATTTACTTATTATGTATCGTATTCTCCTTGTATACTACAGAAACTATAGGAAATAGAATTTTTTTATCACATTAATCTTCCTTAACCCTCTCCCTCACCTTGTCCTCAATTGAGGACAACCTACTTTGGATTTTTTCCTATGAAGTGCCGCTTGCTCTTACTTCTCTGTCACATTGTTCTCAGTTGTGGACATCATATACTTTCAAATGAATATATGTGCCGCCATCTACAAGCTGATGGAAAAAAAATTCATTCATTTGAAATATAGGTTTCCGTAGGGTAGCTGTGACAGCAGTGTAGCGCTCTACTGTTTATTTTTTTGTTGGTTATATTCGTTAGACCACGTGTTTGAAAACTGTTTGTTCACGTTCGCAATAAGTGTAGACTTGTTCCAAAGTAATTGTGTTTGGTGATTTTTGTGCATATTGTAATCAGCGATTTTTGAAAGTGTGGTGTCCTAATTTGAGGACATTGTGAGCTAGCGGTAAACGCAACATCTAGGTAAATATAACAGCACTTTTATTTTATTTCTGCAAAAGTTAAATTTTATACATTTTAGTACTTCGAAAATGGACCATTCATGAAATACCATACCCTGTAATGTTATTTTAATAAAACATATTAATATTTTACCCTCTGAACATATTTCTGAAATTTTTTTGTCTTCCATCAGCTCATGATGTCCTCAATTGGGGACATGTCATAGTGCCCATCAGCTCATGATGTCCTCAATTGGGGACATGTCATAGTGCCCAAACGGAGCATTTTGAAAATCTGAATTTAACATCAAAAATTTTCAAAAAATCATAAGTTGCATCACGGTAAATTTCAGATTTTTCGCTCCAATAGTTTTAATTCGTGACCGAGAGGGTTAACCCTATTACTGAAACTAAGTGGAAGAAACATAAAACTTCTTATTGTTATTTACTCCAATTCATAGAAAGTTATATAACAAGATAAGAATCTACTATACACATTGCCTATTTTGATTGTACTCACCTGGAAGAAGTCATATTTCAGGAAATCTCTAAGTGGTTTATAGTCCGGTATATTCCACCAGGCATTGTGGTAAATGTTCAATGTACCAAGAAGAACCACCAAAATTAAAGCAGACAATTTTGTCTTGTATCCCACTGTAACCAAAACCATCAGTGCAGATCCCAAAAGATCCAGTACAATCTGAAATTGGATAAAAACCAAATAGTACCATGGAAAGAAGATAGTAATGCTATGAAACAATTTTTCTTTCTTCTCCCTTATTTTGTTGAAATTAATTTCTATGCACATAGATTAACATACATGACAATAAGAATAAGAGTGATTCGGTTGAATTTAAAAATACATTTAGCTCTGTATTTCACACAATACCATGATTACAGTGTACCAAGTAATATGATCAAATAGAAACACACTTTTATCAATGGAAAACGATGAACGAACATCTGAATTTAATCAAACACTAGTATGATTTAAAACAAAGGAATATTATATTTTATTAATGGTTTATAATAATGGGTATATATTATCACAAAGGAACTAACCACCCACATTAGATGACCTTGCATAATCCAAAATATGATTAAAAAAATACTCAAAATATGATCTGATCTACATTTTCCATGTTCCCCAGGAAATACATCTTAATTCTATCTGCTGATGACAGATGTATTGTATCATTAATTATATACACTTCATATATTGAAAGTGAGCTATTTATTGAAGTTGTGTTTTAATGACACAAATAAATTATACCATCAACTCACCTGTAAGAAACTGAACTCAAATCTTATTAATGTGATAAACATGAAAGCCAATAATATTCTTCCTGTAAGTTGAAGATAATTCTTTGGTTTGTTTTCTCCCAAAGATGGCACTCCAGCAAAAAGACTCTTGGCTTCACCCCTACTTTCTGCCAAAACCAAAAGCAACGCCCCAATAAGAGCTAAATTCCTCAGAAGAAATTGTATATCCCACAAAATACTGTATGCAAATGTCTAAAAATTAAGGAATGTTAAAAAAAATTAATAACTTTCAAAAAAATACTAACCTGCAACACCACAATGAAAAACAATACCCCACAAGCAATAGACACTTTATATCGAATAATCACCATAACACACCCGCCCAGTTGACCAATTAAATTGATTAAGACAAATAAAGTCGCTAGTACATATCCACACCCCCATGACATGCTCATATATTCTCTCTGTTCTGACCATTGGAACCACATCCGAAGACCATCTTCCAGGAATGTAGAAATGAGACACATACGTGCTGCAGTAGGAAGTACATGTTTGAATTTTCTAATGACCTGTAAATAATTTGAATTTATATTTTTCCTTGACATTACAGATAATGAAAGTTTTTGGATAGTTATATGATAATTAATTAAGTGTTACTTGATAAGACGTACTTCTTAAATAATTGGACAAATAATACTGATAACATCTGAATGAACATATGGCTTAGAGAAATAATTAGTTAATATAACTTTTTCCATATTTTGCGATTGAAAATAATAAAATGTAAATCATGAGAATATGAATTTACACATATTTGAAATGAAAGTATGACGGATAAAATAGAAAGTTATAGGATATTGAAATATGTAACTAATTTCGAGGATTGTGGGAACTATTTACGCTACTCTTTAATTTTTCTTATGAGAAAAATATTAAAATATAATTTATATCCACCTGATCGGCTATATCTTCTGCCTTTGACGTATATTCTTGAGAAATTGGAATATTCATCTTTTGTAAATTGAAGGAGAATTACAAGCTCCACGCAATCACCTCTACACTTTGAACGTCAAATTTTTTAAGATGATTTAACAAATAAAACCATTAACCAATGTATAAGAACAATGCAGAAAACGTAGTCTTTATCAATATGGATTCAGGAAAAATAATGCTTAGCCAGACAGACACGAGAATAATAAAGTAAAATCATCATCTGTCATTTACTTCAGAGCTGGAATTATATTCATAGCAATAATATATTCAGAGCTTATACTGTAATACATACATTCATGCAGTTATTGATATATGGAAAAACAAGAAAATTATCGAATTAATGTTTCACTTTCCTAAATATTTGTCTCTTTTAATAGATCTATTTAATTTTTAAACATAACTGCAACGAATTTTTTTCTTGAACAAATTTTGGATAATAATGTAGATTTAGATTTTGTAAATATAATGCCTACTTCCTGAAACATCTGGCCATAATATAATTACTGAGGATATCACACATAGATATTGCAATAAAGTTTCCTCTTTTTATGAGATATCGATGAAATGTCATTTGTCAGTGTTATTTTCAAAGTATTTTTAACCTATAAAATAATAGGTTTAAAAAAATAGGAGAATAAATTGAATACACAAAGTTTTCATTTTTGTAGAAGGGCTCTTTATAACACTTCAATATGCTGGAAATAACTTGCAACGACAGACTTGGCAAGAAGGTGAGAGTGAAATGTAACCCCGACGATACGATTGAAGATTTAAAAAAGTTGATAGCTGCACAAACTGGAACACGATGGGATAAAATTGTCTTAAAAAAATGGTATACAACTTTCAAGGACCATATACAACTCCAAGATTGTATCCTTTATTCAAGTTTTTGTTTAGAGCTAAGATTTTCTTTGAAAAAGCATGAATGAATTGCAAAAATTGAACATAGGTAAATATGCCAAATTAAGAAGTACAAAATGTAGTACTAGAAGATTCCGAACATGAGATACGAAAATGTGAATATCAAAAGTACAAATGAAAGATTATATTCATCATTATTTATTAGTAAATAAATATTATACTTTCATGTTTTTAAGTACTATTTTAAAATATTTACTGCTTCTCTAATTTGATTTTTAATCATAGATATATATTATATATATATATATATATATGTATATATATATAAATATAATATATATATATATATATATATATATTATATATATATATATATATATGTATATATATATAAATATATTCAAAAAAACTGATAATCCCATCTATATCAAATAGGTAAATTAAATGTAGAAAACTTTATATTTACTTAGTGATATATTGGAATTTAAATACCTGTTAATTTGAGAACCTTCCAGAATTCTGGTTTTAATTCTGTTTCTGTATGTAAAATGTTCATGATATTGTTATCCAATAATTAATTTAAACAATTAAGGTAAGTATCTATTTCTGCTGATTTTTTATCAGAAATATGTTCCGTTCTTATAGATTTATGGGACTTCGACTCAACAACTATTGAATACTATAAAGTTCACTTATTTTTCCCAAACTGATTTTTGTTTAGATTATCTCAAAATATGTGAATTGTGTCTTTAGCAGATTAATTCATTTTTAACAATAAAATAAATTAATCAAAAAAAAAGACTGGGATATATAAAATTTACTTTATGTTGTTCATTTTTCCGGGTCTTATTCATTTACGCTTTGTAAATAACTTATTAAAATTAATTTTGCATTATTTAATTGTGACTATTTTCTTCCTTAACCTCAAATACAGATGAAATCCACGATGGAATGAATATTGAATTATATTACCAATAATTCATGAAACTTCAATTTAAGTTTAAGATTTTGATTGTTTTTTTAAAATAATTTAAGGATAAAGAAACGTTTTTTATTTTCTATGCATTTTTAATTATACCCTTGCCTGACCAGAGGTTCCCAAACTTTTTGTGTCATAGACCACTTTTCAGTTTTGGGAAGGCTAACATGAAATGTTTGCAAATTCACCAGCTTTAAATGCGTTTTTGATAGCTGGTATAATAGTGCAACACGAGTTGAAAATTGAAATTTGTGACTGTTGTGAAATGTAAAGTGAAAACTTAAAAAAAACACATACCTATTACATTTCATACAGCTATGGTCAACAGATCATATAGTCGAGTCGGACTGACATGAAAATTATCAAAAAATGATAAAAAAGAGTAGCTGCAATTTTATGACTGATTTGAGGGCGTAATATCATATTAAGTTCTATTTTATGAAATGCAACGATTTTCAAGTCTGGAAAATTGTTTATAACAACGTTTTTGTGCAAAAAAAGCGTATTTTTTCAATTTTTCGATTATATTTCGGAAACTATAGGTTACGGAGAAAAGTGCTTCATAGGCCAAATAATTGTCATTGAAAAACCTTCCAAACTAGACCTGCTAAATCAAAATCGATTAATTGGTTTAAAAGTTTTTTTTTAAATTATTATAAACAAATAATTAAACATTTTATTGTTTCATTAAGGCCGTAAAAGTGTGAGTTTTCATGTATTTAAAAAGTGTGCGCAAGGTGGGCGATGTGCTATGAATAAGTTGTTGCACAATTCTATTTGTTTATCCCGTTTTTGTGAAATGGACCCAATTTCAACCGTTTATTGTGGGAAAAGTTATCAACTTACAGACCTCTAGGAGGTCTCATTTTAAAGGTAATACAGTCTACTTGTAATCGCCAATCTCAGAAAGTTAATTTTTTTTCGAAAACTATTTAAAAATTAGCAATAAACAAATGTTACATTTTGAACCGTTTTTTGTTTATAAATAAATACGATAATTTGCAAAGTATAAGGAATATGTTTTCATCAGTAGTACCATTGGAAAGCTGTTAAAAAAACACACATTCAAAAAAAAAACAAAAGAAGTTTGATGATCTTCTTCATATTTCTCACGCAGCATCACAGACCAAATCAAATAAGAAGTACGGTCGTCAAAAGTATATAAATATTCCTTACAGAAACTGTATTCATGTTAATAGTTCAATTAAGCTGTGGTGAAGCTATATTTTCACTTAAAGTATACTATATTGTAGTCATGCATAACAGAAAATTTTCAGAATTATTAATAATGCAAAAAAACCCGCGATAAATCAATGAATTATTTAAGAAACACTTTTTTCCGCAGTTTAAATACATTTTGAGTATATGAAAATTGCGCCATTGTTATTTTTTCGTCGAGCTACCCCAGATTAAAAAAAAAGAAGGTTCTACGATAATTAGAACCCGAGATAATGCGAATTTTTTTTGTCCGCTCGATTTTGAAGCTCCGCATCGCGCGCGAGAAATTCAGGCGCTGCGACTTTCTCTCACCCCCACCACTCGGCTCTCGTGAAGCGCAGAGAATGTTACCTTGATATATTGCTCTCGGAACTAAATAATTAACAACGAAAGTTTATGCAAAATGTCGGATCATAAAGTTGGAAATGTCGCCTACCAAATGTGAAAATTTCAGCTCAAAATGTTAATAAACAACGGAGAAATGATTTAAAAAAAAAAAAAAGCTATCTTGGTTCCTAGAGGTCGTAGAAACTTTCTTTTTTTTTAATGTGTGTTTTTTTAACAGCTTTCCAATGGTACTACTGGTGAACACATATTCCTTATACTTTGCAAATTATCGTATTTATTTATAAACAAAAAACGGTTCAAAATGTAACATTTGTTTATTGCTAATTTTTAAATAGTTTCCAGAAAAAAACTTAACTTTCTGAGATTGGCGATTACAAGTAGACTGTATTACCTTTAAAATGAGACCTCACACTTTTACGGCCTTAATGAAACAATAAAATGTTTAATTATTTGTTTATAATAATTTAAAAAAAAACGCCTTTTTAGCCTTAAATTTGCTATAACTTTTAAATTTAACCGATTTTGATTTAGCAGGTCTAGTTTGGAAGGTTTTTCAATGACAATTATTTGGCCTATGAAGCACTTTCCTCCATAACCTATAGTTTCCGAAATATAATCGAAAAATTGAAAAAATACGTTTTTTTTGCACAAAAACGTTGTTATAAACAATTTTCCAGACTTGAAAATCGTTGCATTTCATAAAATAGAACTTAATATGATATTACGCCCTCAAATCAGTCATAAAATTGCAGCTACTCTTTTTTTTTCTTCAAATGTCAGCCCGACCCGACTAATATACAAATTATCGTAAAGATCATTTTCAATATTTAACAGAAATACTGAATTAGTTGTTTTCAATAGGTAAGAAAGTGAGATTATTATTTAATTGAAATTTTGACATTTTCGCAATTCATACATGAAATTTAACTTTCAAATGAAGTCAATACTGGCTGCTGAAAATCTAAACAAAGCGGGCATTTTAATAAATTCCTAGAAACTGGTAATTAATGATGCGATATAATATTCGATGAAGTCTGTAAGTTTTTTGACATTACTGCAGCTTTCTGTTCTTTCTAGACTTTAGAACAAAAATTGATATTGGGATAATGATTATTTTATTATCATTAAAATGTATATAAACCTCGTTGGCAGTGTTGCCAAAGAGCAAAAAGTGAAAATTATAGTACAGCGTTGCCAGAATTATCGATTTTTCTTCAAAATTATGTTATAAAATTTTTTTTGATCTGCACTCGCAAAACAAACGACTTTTTTGTTATTTATATTATAGCAGTCGAAAAATCTGTAGGTTAAAAAAACACAAAACACATTTTATATATTATCAGTTCTATTAACCTAAATAAATCAGATGATGGTTAAGTGACCGATATTGAAATGAACTATCCTAATAAAATATTTTAATATTCTTCATACATTTGCAAAAACGAATGAACAGTTTAGAGGTCAATGTATTTACACATGTTACACCAATTATTATTGATACATTCATCTAACATCGTTTAAATTCATTAAAATTTTGAATTGTTCAACCTGTTCTGCTTACTTTTGTTGTTTGTTCCATATCTGCATGCCCAAAAATGATATAAAAGACCTACTTTTCTCAAGAGAGTGCCTGTTGTATTATACTTCGAATAAAGCTACTAAAAAGAATTCTCGTAACATAAAAATGAAAAAAGCGTAAAGGAATCTAAACATCCGATCCAAATAAGACCAAATTTGGGCAGTGATAATAATTTTTTATTATAACAGTGAATATTTCTTCGCAGTCTACATTTTCAACACTCATTCGATGTGAAAAACTTCATCAAAAACCATTGTTCAGATTACATAGGTTCATAAATAAACTTCCCAACTTGATAGTTAAATAAATTGGTTTATTTATAGAAAGAACTAAAGTTTGAAATACATTTTTCATAATCAATTTCACATTACCTATAAAATTTCACTAAGTAGATATAACGTTTCCAATTCTTCTTCATCCTCGAGTACACTATCACTGTCCCAGTCATCTTGATCGAACAAGTAATCATCGTCCGTCAAACTGTGGTCGAACAACATTAGCCGTATGATGGCGCTGTTGCCGCCACTTTCTTCTTCTTCCCGCAATGAGCCAGAAATTCCCGACAATCCCGGAATCGACACGTGTCGGAACAGGCATTTACTACCAAGTCTACACACACCTCTTCCACCCCTATAGTACTTACAGTCGATGCTTGCTAACCTTTTATTTCTATCTGCGACGAATTCATCTTTGTACTCATCATCTACCCAATAAGAATTTTTGTACACGTAATTAGAGCTTATCCGGCATTCAGGACATCCTTTGGTGACTTCGTGCTCGAAATGAATAGAACTGCGCCATATTTTGATGCAAGAGAAGCAGAAGCAGTGTTTGCAATTGGGCAATATTCCAAATTTGTCCGTACCACTTTTCTTGCCGATGACTTCTTCAAAACAGATACCGCATGTCTTTCCTCTGGATCTGTCCATTAGCTCTTTCGCACTAAGCCTAAGAGGATTCCAGACGTTTGTTTCTTTTGCGTCGTGACGATACCTGCATCGGTTGCCGAAACGGCAGATACCCCTCTCGAAGTATATGCATTTAGAATTTATTTTATGTTGTTTTTTATTATGATAAAGCGATGTGGAATTCATTTTGACTTGCGTTAAAATTGCTTCGTAATTATTCTAATAGAACTAATTTGGAACCTGTGACGGGGACTGTCACTTTTTGGTAAATGTCAATACGAGAACATTTGGAGGCATGGCTATCTTCATGGGAGGAAGTAGATCATAGAACAATACAATTCAATCCAATTTTGAACATTGGAATCGGACACATAGCCACGATTTTTCTGGAAGGAAAGACCCATAGTGAAAAAACCCAGAAACGGCACACCAGAGGGTGAATATTTTCACCACTTTCAAGAATTAGAGCCCAGGGTTCAGTACTAAGACCACACGGTCGTGTATTTGGCCGTTTCAGTGCGTTTTTAGGGCGACTTTGAAGGGTTGTAACTTTTTGACCGAAAGTGCTACGACGTTGTAAATTTTTTTCCTGATAAAATGATCCTTTTTAAGCAGAATTCCTTTCCGCATTTAGAACTTATGAATTTTCAAAGCAACCTCCTTTTTCGCGAAATTTTTTTTTAACACTTCGACAAATCTCACGGTCAAGATATTCGCCCGAGGAAAAAACTGATAGCATTTTCGTTTTATGCGGGCCAAATGTAGTCGGAAACTAAAGTTTGGTGAAATTATATGTCCTACAAACAATCGCATAATTTTGAAGGTAAAGGCATGGAAATATTGCGATATTTTGCCGTTTTAGGGCGACTTTGAAGGGTTGTAACTTTTTGTTCGGAAGTGCTACGAGGTTGTAAATTTTTTTTCTGCTAGAATGATCCTTTTTAAAGGGACCGTTTTAAGCAGAATGAGGATTCCTTCCCGCGTTTAGAACTTATGAATTTTCAGAGCAACCTCTTTTTTCGCGAATTTTTTTTTATCACTTTGACTAGTCTCACGGTCAAGATATTCGCCCGAGGAAAAAACTGATAGCATTTTCGTTTTCTACGGGCCAAATATAGTCGGAAACTAAAGTTTGGTGAAATTCTATGTCCTATAAAAAAGCATGGAAATATTGCGATATTTGCCCGTTTTAGGACATTTATTAATTGATTGAAAATAGTAAATGTTCGACTGGTATACTATATTATTTGACAAATAATGAAATGTCAAAATCAGTTAAATACGAAATATTACCCTAGGGCGTAATTTTAGAAAAATTACGCCCTAGGCCTAGGAAATTTAATTTGTTTAAACATATACAGCCAGGGCCGGCCCAAGGCGAAAATTGCAACTGTGCTAGCCTCAAATTTTATGCCCCTGCCGGAGGGTCTGGGGGGTATGGAATTTTTTGAAATTCAAGGTCCAAAAACACAGTTTTTGTGCACTTTTGCGCCTTGTAGAACATTAAATTTATGTATGACAATTTGATTCATTATTGATTGACTGGATATGCTCAGTAGGTACTCTTCCTTGTACTATAACCACTATTATGTCAAATAAACTAATGAAAGCTTAACTCTTCATTGTTCTTGTGAACATAAGAGAGTTGTTCTTTACAATTTACTGAGAATAATTATTTTCTCCGCAGTAAGTTTGTGGATTTTTCCATATTGAATTATACCAACTGATAATGTGCAATTTTCAGCTTACCGAAAACTTAGGGTTTTTGAAGTCCAATGCTATTCCACCAAAAATCTTCCACTTTTATCGAAATCTGAACCTGGGCCATCATCCAGAGATTCTAGATAATTGTATTTTCTTTCATGTAACAACTAGAGATACTATCAAAATAATAATAAATAATCTTTATTTGCACAATCAAAATAACAGTTTATCATAACATCAAGAATATGAAATGAAACTTGACTCTATAGCTAGGTAAAAACTAAAATATTCAATTATATAACCAGGAAGAACAGAGATTCTATAAAAAAAACCAGACTCTTAGAAGTCCACCGTACTTGGTGGACTTCTAAGGTATAGGAGAGCTGCTATACGTCAGGAAAATTAAAAAAAAAAATAACTCATTACGTTCAAATCATTCATGTTAATTCTGGACTCTCAGAAGTCCACCGTACTTTTAGGAGAGCTGTTATACGTCAGAAAAATTCAAAAAATATAATAACTAATATAAAATATAAAAATATAAATATAAGTACTTAGTTTTGTCCATTATACTCAAAACCTCTTCAGTTGGTAATGAAAGTAGACATGTCAGAGAGTTTTCTTGAAACTTTTGAAAGTTTTTTTACTTTTTAAATAAAAAGGTGTTCTATCATACTGCCTTTTTATGATGTATGCATAGTTCCTCTAACCAATTAATTTATTCGTCTTCGCCTTTATTTTATTATTGATTTTCATGTTCATAGATAAAAACTTGATTTAGGTAGGTTTTATCTACTGTTGAACAGAGATAATCAATTCAATTCAATCGAAATACAATGAACTATTGGAAACACAAACACAAATTACGAAGCTAAACGTTCGAAAACTCAAAATGAAATGAACGTAAATTCCATTACAAACAATGTAAACAATCCGTTAATGGCCCATGCTCTAGTACTGATATTAGCCGTTCCGGCGCTACGATCTTAATTTCAGACGCCAATTGGCTAGAAAAGCAAAGCCGGGTGAAGGGGATGGAGGCAGGAAGATGAGTCACAACACTTTCCGCGTCCCGCCTATTCTACTGACTTTGGACCTTGGTCAAGTGCATCAGACTTGTATTTCAGAACTCATTGGGGTAGCCGGGTAGATCCTCGGTTTTACCTTGAATTTTAACTGTAATAGTTTTAAGACAAAATTCCTTCTATAGTCGGCGGCAAATCATTGGAAGCTTGGGATTTTTAGCTGTGTGAATTAATTTTTCAATCCACAAAGTGACAACGACGCTGGACGAGGGGTGTGTACAGCTGTTTAGTGTCCAATCTTACAATGATATGCGAGTATAGTTTAAATATTTCTGCCCAATATTTGAATCAGTTTCTAAAAATTTTCCAAATTTATTATTTTTTTTTACAAAAATTGGTCAATTTAATGCCCCTCCAAAAGGCTTCAGTGTGCGGCTGCATACTTCGCACACCCCTTAGGCCGGCCCTGTATACAGCACATCGCACATCAAAATAATTTTGTGATTCACGCTTACAAATCGATATTTGAAATATTGTAGCCACTTTCCTGAGGAGATTATTCTTTGTTCAAATATGTTGATTCATATTGTTTGTAACTTGTATAGGTACCGTTATGCATATTTGTTTATTTAACGGACAACGACCACCAATTAGCATCTTTGATATTATTTCTGCAGCTCTCTTTTCACATTTCATAATTGTCAAGATGAGGTTACTAATACTAAGTATTCATGTTATCTTTTTAGCAGAGATTTCAGTTAAATTTTCGAGTACTATGCAGTTAAATGAAACAAAACAGATTTTGTCGAGAAAGAGGCGTTATCTTACTTTTCCGGAAGGCAGTTCTCTTCAGCTTGGTGAGTTTTAAATCCGATATTTTGGCTAGTATCTACGTAATAGTATATTACATAATAAGTGTGGTAATTAGGTTTTTAGCACACGCTAAGTAAAGTTTGAAAAACGAGCCGCAGGCGAGTCTTTTCATTCACTTAAGTGTGCTAAAAACCTTTACCACGCAAGTTATGTATTCTATTTTATCTACAACCGTTCGTTTTGATTAAATACAAATTAATTATAGTCTAAAATTTCCCAACTTGGTCACCAGCAATGTTTTAACTTTTTTTATTGTTATGAAAATTAGGATGTCATAGCGACAAAAAAAGCAACGCCACTTTGAAGTTGTCAGTCTAAATGTCAGTCGAAAATATGGAGATTTCACGGCTAGTTGAAGCTGCTACGGCGAACTTGCTACCACAGAAATCTGGAATTCGCTACGAAAAGGCCTATGATATGTTAATCGAATGGTGCTCCCATAAAAAAGTGGATAACATTAATGAAGATGTATTAATTTGTTTAATAATTTTTTACCGCGTTAAACTGATATTTACCGCACTAGTGCGTTGAATTCACTTGTATATTATTTGTTGATTTTACCTTAGATACGGTTGCTATAAATACACTAATTATGCCCTAGGGCGTCATGAGCAGGCATTATGGATCATAACGCCTGCTCATTGTACGAGGAGAAATGAAGCAACTTCAATTGATTAAATACTTCATAATCAGGGCCGGCCTAAGGCGAAAATTGCTAGACACAAATTTTATGCCCCTGCCGGGGTTTTTGAAATTTAAGGTCCAAAAACACAGTTTTTGTGCGCTTTTGCGCCTTGTAGAACATTAAATTTATAGATTTATGAAATTGAATTTTTGGTGCCAAGCATCATATAAAGTCATGAAACTATTTTGGTCCCAGGTCGAACTTTTGCTTATCGCATCCATTTTAATAAGCAGGATTGCAAAGTGAAAAGCTGCTAATAATCAAACAAGAACTAACGTAGCTACACAAGTGAAAATGAGAGAATATACCTGAAAAATTTGTGAATGGGAACGTGAGAAGAAATTCGGAAGAAGTTTAGGTAGGAACCATAATTTTCAGAGACGTAAAAATTGAATTATAGGAACAAAGGAATTACAAAAAACAAAGAGGACTGTGTATTAGAATAATTGTGAAAAAATTCCTAAACTAAAACAAAAACCATATTGAATGTTAATGAAATATAAAGATAAGGAAAATAAAGAGAGGAAAAACTAATTATTCAATCGACACATAAGAAAATTGAATAAAGTAAAATGAAATTAATTATTCAAAAAATGGAGACGAGCTTGTTCAATACTTTCATAGGACTATGTAACTCATATCTTTAATATTGGAAATGTAATATGAAATTACCACTAACTTCACAAGTGAGCGACGGATGAATGCTTTCATATATGGTGTGTACGCTTCATAGAAACGAAAAAAAACTCTATCGCAGCGAGCTGCATTAGAAGAGCAGGTTTTCATAACGTATCCAGTTTAAAAAATATATTTCCAAATTCAAACAAAAATGCGCCCTCTAATGTGTAAACAATATTTATTTCCACCCCGGGGGACCAACACCCCAACCCATTCGTACCAAAACCAATCACATCCAAGGTATACGAAACAACGTACTCTATTTCTATAGAATTGCGCCCTTTATCGTGTGAACAAGATTGATTGCCTCCTCCGGGGAGTCAACCCTCCAACCAATTCGTATAGAAATAAATAGCATTCAAGATATCGCAGGAAACTAACTACCTACAAAGTTTCAACCATATGGTACTAAAATTGCGCCTTCTATCGTGTAAACAAGATTTATTTCCCTGGGGGTCAACCCCCCAATTCGCATTAAAACCTATTCCATTCAATATATCATACGAAACTACCTACTCATAAACTTTCAATACTATTGCTCCAAAATTACGCCCTTCATCATGTAAACAAGATTTAATTCTTCCCCCAGGGGGTTCAACCCCCCAACCAATTCGAACCTAAACCAATCCTGTTCAAGATATCATACAAAACTACCTAGATACAAACTTTCAACCCTATTGCTACAAAATTGCGACCTTTATCGTGTAAATAAGATTTATTTTTCCCCCAGGGGGGTCAATCCCCCAACCAATTCGAACCAAAAACAGTATCGTTCAAGATATCGTACTAAACTACTTAATTACAAACTTTCAACCATATTTCTTTAAAATTGCGCCAGTTATAGTGAAAACAAGATTTATTTTGCCCCCAAGGGGGTCAGCTCTCTAACCAATTGGAACCAAAAACAATCCCATATACGAAGCTACCTATTCACAAACTTTCAACCCTTTCGCTTCAAAATTGCGCCCGTTATCTTGTCAACAAGATTTATTTTTCCCCCACGGGGGTCAACTCCCCAACAAATTCGAATCAAAAACAGTCTCATCTAAGATATCGTACGAAACTACTTAATTACAAACTTTCAACCATATTGCTTCAAAATTGCGCCCGTTATCGTGTAAACAACGCTAAAATACATACGAACATATATAATATATATATATATATATATATATATATATATATATATATATATATATATATATATATATATATATATATATATAATAATATTATATATATACATATATATATATATATATATATATATATATATATATATATATATATAAAATTATATATATATATATAAAATTCTTAATTTTTTTTTTTACAAAAATTGGTCAATTTAATGCCCCTCCAAAAGGCTTGAGTGTGCGGCTGCATACTTCGCACACCCCTTAGGCCGGCCCTGTTCATATTCCTTGTCGTATACGACTCTGGATTTCTCCGTCATTGAATTATTCGCAGCTTTGGCTGCATTTTCTATGATATTCTTGGGTAAATTCATCTTCATTTCCATTATTTCTATAAGACTACATAATAAGAAAGCAGCAATGACATTCACTAAATATGATGACAAAAATATTCACAAACGTCAAAATATCAACAAATGACATGCCTACTATGAGAAGGAAAATGGAAAGTATAGGAGCAATGAACCGATTTTAAAAATCGATTTTTCATTATAATAAAATAATTTTTTCGTGAAAAATAAAATCTTGTATGCACCACGTGCGTTACTAGATCCTAACGCCCGTCGGGCAATATTCATCCCTAGTGCCGAATGTTACCCTCCCGGAGTTAGGATCTATATAACACTTGGTACATAAATAACTATTGTTTAGTAAAACAGGATACTCTACATAAATATATTTCGGAGGAAATTTAATACAATTGTTTGAGGTTTGGTAAAAAAAATGTTATGAAATAAATGTTTGGTAGATATAAATTGTTAAAAAACTCAATATTATTTTCATCGAACGACATTTTGAATAGAATTTTTGAAAACATTGAAATTTTATAACAATATAAAAAACATAAAGTGCATTGGGGTGTACTCAAAAGATTTGCTATTTTTTTCATCTCTAATTATCCAAGATATATCTCTAGATTCTTAATTTTTGCATAATTATATCATAAGTTAGGATTAAATTCAGTTTGTAATGCAAGTGTTTCACCATACATTCCGTAATTTGTTCTGAATTATATCTTACTAGCGGGACCCGTCGCGGCTTCGCCCGCGTATCCATATATGTATACGTATGAATCTTGGCTTTCGAGTTTTACTGAGTTCACTCGTTCCGCGTAGAGCTGTGGCAAACCGTATGTATTCGTTACTAAGTAACGAATACTTCATTAGACTCGAAGTAACGATTCGTTACTTTCGAACTAGTATCGTTACTCGTTACTTTCGCATTTTTCCTTTGCGCATGACTTTGAGCATGGATTTGTACTACTGTTCTGTTTATGAATATCATATAAAAATATTAAAAATTAAATAATAAGAAAACAACGTGTCTAAAAACCACAAAATGAAAATAACTTTTTATTCGACTAGTTTCGCCTGTTACAGCATTATCAAGACTGAATACATGTATTCAGTCTTGATAATGCTGTAACAGGAGAAACTAGTCGAATAAAAAGTTATTTTCATTTTGTGGTTTTTAGACACGTTGTTTTCTTATTATTTAATTTTAATATAAATATGAACTACCACAGAGTTGATTCATCGTCCATCGAATTTATCATATAAAAAAATTAAAATTTATCTTTGGGTAATAATTATTGAGGTAGATAACCGTGACGTCAGATGTTTAATTTTTATTAGATGTACGAGTGAAAAGATGACCACCACAAGTCACACGAACTTCACTTCTTTTTTACCTACATATTACATCAGTTAAACACTCACATATTTGATAATAAAATTTTTTCAATAAGTATAAAGAAAAACATGAAAAAAAACAAGACATACCTCTAAAAAAATTTTCAAAATTTAAATCACAAAAAAATTATTATATTCACATACCTTAAAAAAAATACCAGTTTGCCAGTACTAATAAAAGTAATCTGCAGAAACCAATTTATGTGAAATTATTTTATTTCAAAATGTTATATAAAATAAGCCTTAAATTATTACAAAATAATATCCTTTTTTGATCACTCTGTTGAATAATTTGAAAAAAAACCTAAAAAATTCAAAAGCCGTTATTTCAGTAATAATATGCATCAATGGTGTTTTCTACAAATATGCACAAGAATTTTATTGTAATTAATAAAATGCAATCAGCTATCTATAACCCTAGCCTACAGGAAAGTGTCCTATAATCCAATAAATCATACTAAGTATAAATAACGACACATAAATATTAATGCAATAAGGAATATGAGCTTGAATCTTTCAAATTATCCTTATATTATGCGGAACTAACGAATCTTATACGAAAGTAACGATAACGAATGTAACGAAACATACGAAACTAACGTATATACGGTGTATCTGTAAAGTAAACTACTAACGAATCTTATACGAAAGTAACGATAACGAATGTAACGAAACATACGAAAGTAACGATAACGAAATCTAACGTATATACGGTAAAGTACACTAAAGCGTTCAAATCTTTCCTTATACGGAAGTAACGAATACTTAGTAACGAATACTCCATCATAAAGTAACGAATACATACGGGTAACAAACTTTTCGTTACTTTTACAGGCCTAGTTCCGCGTTCCTAAATTTCTCGATAAAGCATACCGATAAGCATAATACCGTGCGTACAGACAGCGGCGCAGTAGTGATTATGTCAGTCGACAGACTTATGACTTTTCACCGCGTATTGAGAAGAAATTTATATATTGACCCTTTACGGCCTTTACCTCACCGGGTGGCGTCGTGTTAAATCCACGATGCCAATAGCCCGTGTCATACTGCCAAAATTTTTTTTCTTTTTTAATCCCTCAGAATCGTTCTGTAAACACCTTTATATACCAAGATACTATTGCTAGTATGACACTATTATGACAATGATTGTGTATGATTGTGTAATGATTTTGTGATTTCAACACACTATTATGACAAATTGTTTAGTAGAAAACTCAAAGAATGGTCTGCACAAAAAAAATATAATTCATACAAAATAGTGTTTAAAAAAAAGGATTACGTTTGTATAAAATAAAATATTTAAGATTCACTTTTTTGTATGCTCTAAATTTCGTACATATTGCGTATCATACGTAATACTTATCATTATTTTTATACTTCAAAAATTCTATAGATACACTTTATAGCCAATATACCAAAAATTTATTCCACCCCCGTTCAACCCCTGAATGATCGAATTTTAAAAAATGGAGAAAGTGGTTTTTCAAGATAATTATAAGGAACATTTTAGTGGCCGAATGAAATCGCTAAGTCGATTATTTTGCCAGAAATAGCCAATAAAAAAAACAGACTCACTCCCTTTTCACCCCTAAATGATGGGATTTCAAAAAACTGAGAAACTACTTTCTAAAGTTAATTTTACTTAATATTTTCGTGAAAGAGCGGGATCACTAAGTCCATTATTTTGCGAGATTCAGCCAAAAATAGCCAATATACGAAAAACACATTTCACCCTCTTTCAACCCCTAAATGATACAACATCAAAAAATGCAGAAAATGGTTTTTTAATAAAATTATAAGGAACATTGTAGTGGAAGAACGGAATCGCTAAGTCGATTATTTTGCCGGAAATAGCCAATATAAAAAAACAGACTTACCCCTTTTGCACCCCTAAATGATGGAATTTCAAAAAACTGAGAAACTACTTTCTAGAGTTCATTTTACTTAACATTTTAGTGGAAGAACGGGATCGCTAAGTCCATTATTTTGCGAGAAACATAAAAAAACACGTTTTACCCTTTTTCAACCCCTTAACGGCGGAATTTTAAAAAGCCCCGTCTTAGTGGGAATCTACATGATCAGACTTAACTTCCCACCAAATTTCAGAAATTTAAAAAATATGATTTTTGCTGTAGACTGGATTCAATTTTTCGGCTTGTATTATATATATATAGATTACACATTTCAATCAACCAAAAAATTCGCATTTAAAATAATTCACCAACATAAATTAGAGTCGAGGCGATTGTCACATTTTCATGCTTCAAGTATAATACACAAAAAACGCTTGTGAATGTACAACGTTGCATTTCAACATCACATCTACGTTGGAATGAGCTCGCCTCTTCAGAAAATTGCAACACCGCGATAATCAATTTCACTTGTTTCGTGAAAAATGACTTTTAGTTCCAACATAAATAGAAAAAAAAATTCTGAGGAAGGAAATTTTAAATGTTATTTTCAGGGTTTGTGTTTTTAAATAAGAAAAAGTATCAAATTAAAAAAAAAATTAATTATATTCACAAACAAATACTAAAGTACTTTGAGAAAAAAATTCTTATCGTTAAACAAGGATACCTAGAGTAATTTTATATTGTTTGTTTTCTTCCACTCATATTCTTCTATCAAGGCGAAAACTTATAATTTAAAGGGCGAAATACTGTAAACTGGAAGTGGGCCTTTTTAACAAAGTTTCTTAGAGAAGAAATGTGAAAAGAGCATAATTTTGGAGAAATTTGAGATATTAAAAAATTTTCATTCAAAAAGGAGTTAAATTGCCACTATATGTAGGTACAACATTATACAATATAATTATTACTTAATCATTTCATTTGTTACTGTGTTTAGTTTCCACTAATGGATTTTCTGTTCAGTTTATTGTATGACGCAACCGTCGTTGGGAATGGGACAAATATTCACGATCGGTAACATTGTGGCTTTAGCGTGGGAATTGCCCAACGATCCTATGATATTTCTGGATGCAAAACATAAGAAAACGGAGGATAAACATCCCGAACTACAGGACGAACCAAAGCTACCAACCTTCTACGACAACAGTTCGTCATATTATGATTATCCACAGGGACCACAGATTATAAATGATAATATTGGTCCAGTGTTTGATAGAAATGACTATAACCGTCCAATATACACTTCCAGACCTGCACAGTCCAAATACTACAACTTTGGCCAATACAACCACGATGTACGGTGAGTATTCATAATCGAGAATTCCATATCTCAGTGTTGTGTTGAGGTTCGTCCCAGTGTTGCCACAGAGCAAAGTGAAAGTTATGGTACAGCGTTGCTAGAATTATCGATTTTTCTTCAAAATTATGTTACAAAATTTTTTCCCATCCAGTTATTGTTGTATTTGCTACGTGATGAGCTGAGGCTAAAGGTCATTGTAGATCAAGTAAAGATTCATTTTATCCTTGATTATATGTTTTGGTTGGTTTCAGTCCATATTCTAGTTACAATTCCAGAGAAAGGTTTCAACCTTCATATCAATATCATTTCGTGGATCCAGAATATAGGCAAGTTTACAAAAGGACTAGAAGAGACGTATATGGAAAATTAAAGAAGTTATTGAATGCGTAAGTAGTAAATATCTATTTATCTTCAAAATAAATTTTTATTGTGGAACAGATAAGCATGCATAAAAAGTAATATGGAATATATGTATATTTATGTATGAAGTTTGAATTACATCTAGAAATGTCATAAAATTAATTTCAACTGTAGAAAATTATGTAGAATTCAAAAAATTAATTTCTGTTGCAGATTAAGCAGAGACGGTGAAGCTTGTATTCTGAAGCTCATATGCGAAGTTAGTCAAGTAGCTTCCAGGAAAGGCAGTTTCATGGAGGAAATTGTCAAGGTTGTGTTCAGGTGAGTTATCCAAAAATTTTAATTCGCTACGTTGATTTCAATTTAGTGGAAGTCAGATTGTGTTTGTTGGCGTGATTCAAATTGGAACCCATTTTATTATCATAAGGGGTACCTCAGGGTTCTAAACTGAGCTCTTTCATTTTTTCAACTTCATCTTCACACCACCAAAAGGTGAACTGTGTATGTTATGTATTAGTGTTAAACCACTTGATTCATATTAGTGATTATTATCTTTATTTACAGGATAAAAACTCATGATAATATGAAAGAAGAAGACGAATATGATGCTGCCTCTAACCCAAATCACAACTGCACCGAGAGATACAAAACTTGTCCAGAGAGTTTTTTTTTCAGTAAATGAATGTGAAATTAAATAAAAACTTGATAGAATTACCATGTATTTTTTTCAACGTGTTAGTCCAATTATTTAACGTTCTTACTAAATTGATGTAATTTATTAACATGTTTGAACACTTAAATGAACCTTATAGGTTATCAGATGATATCCTTCTTGGATAGCTTTAGGGATATTACAGAAAATAACAGAATTATAGTAAAATTTAGAACTTCTATTAAATAATTTTTCAATAATTTGAATAAAAATTAATAATTAGCAATTTTACTTGGTGTTTCATGTTCCAATTCATATTCAATTTCAACCCTTGATTTATTTTGGTTTCCTTTCTTGTCGAATCGTTTCTTTCCTTTCGCAGTAGAAGGTAACGTTATTTCTTCTATATCTTCATCCGATTCAAAATCACTATCCAAGTCAACTGTTTGAGTCTTTCCACTATCACTTTCTTCTGATTCATCATCAGACTCTCCGGCAACAAATTCAGGACCATCATCTTCCATTTCTAACTCCATTTCACGCTCAATTTCGTCCTCTCCTTCAGACTCTATTTCTCTTTCTTCCAAGGCATCATCGAAGACATTTTGTGGAATATTATATAAATCTTGATATACTCCTTTCTTCAGCCGATCTAACAGTGCTTGTTCTACACCCTTATCTATCTTGGCTGCTATTAGTGCCTTCTCTTCTCTTCGTTTTTCCCGCCTCTCTATTTTACGCTGTATTGGTACAAGCAGTTTTTGTCTTCGTAGCTTCAGTTTCCTCATACGAATTAAATATTGAGTGATTTTTATGAACCTCTGTTTGCATTTTGCTTTGATGAAACCAGGCCAATAGAGTAAATTTTCATTTATTTGGTGTATGGCCTTTTCAAAGTTCCTAGATAGTTTAACTTTCTCCCAGGTGTTTCTTGGAAACGCAGACCTTTCTGCAGTTTTCATGTATAAATAGATAATTCCTTTCTCTTCTCTAACTGTGGCATATTGACTATTCGCAAGAGGACAAGATGCTCTGCTGCACAAACCCGTTAAATTATACTCATTTCTGCAAAAACGTTGTGTTTTTGTGTTCACTTTGTAAGAACAGAATGATTTATTTATTATACTCCATACGACATCGTCGTTCTGCATTTTTATTGTGATTTCCCAACAGGGGAATACAAAACTAAATATTAAAAGATGTTTCACTTTTCACTTCACTTGCAACGTAACCTGAAAAATACACGTGCATTTCTATGATCCATAATTCTCTATGAAAGCATAGATCATTGGGCCTTTCTCATTTTGTATTAGCCAACAACTAGCTCATCTAAATTATTACGATTAATAATTACATGTTCATGTTGCCTCACAAAACTTGAAGGCCAACATTTTCTCAATTCATTTTGGGAAATATATGCATTCTTTATATTGAAAAGTTCATTTTATTTAATTTTAAGAAACTCATAACTTAATGAAAAATTTATAATTTTTTGTTTGGTTCTCCACTTGTAATAAGTATTGCAAATAATAGTTTGAAGTAGTTATTGATTGATAAATAATGGTTTCATCAGTTTTTTTTATACCTTCTGATCGTTTGCACATTGACTTGAATGTAAAAAAACCAGGAATGTATTGTCAGAAGGATAATAAATGAAGAAATAAGATGAAAAGGATTTATATCCTTTTTTTAAATTTGTTGGCGATGTTCTCATTTATTCTGTCTGTAAAGCAGCATTCTTTCAATTATTTTCAAAAGAATTATTACCATAATTTATATTTGAGATTTAAATTTGTCCTAGGCAAATGTACATATTCACGGTATAGCTAAATGGTCTTATGCCTATTTTCATTAGTTCAAATGATACAATAAAATTCTTGGTTATGTCGTCGATTATTTTGAAAAGGTTAATCCCCAAAGACTCAGTTAAATGTAAAGAAAAATATTTAAATAATTCGAACTATTATTTCATTAATAATGATTGATTTTACAGGTAATTACTGGAATACACTCTTTAAAAAAATGTCTACAGAAAAACCTATAGAAAATTCAATACGAAATAAAATGAGCCAGAATTTGGGACCCAGTTATCTAGATATAATGAACGAATCTTACATGCATAATGTACCTCCTGGAAGTGAAACCCATTTTAAATTAGTTATTGTGTCTGATCATTTCTTTAATTTGCCAACGCTAAAAGTAAGATCAATTATTGTGATATCTTCAATAATTTTTTGTGTATGATACTGAATTATTTCTAACCTATTTTCCTCATGTTTCTAGAGACATCAGTTGATCTACAACTTACTAAAAGATGAAATGCAAAATGGTGTTCATGCTTTATCTATTGTTGCAAAAACACCACAAGAATGGGACATTGCTGATAAAAATATTGGTCCTAGTCCGAACTGCCGAGGTGGATTTGGAAAGTGAAGAATTCATACCTGTGATATTATATAGAATAAATTTATCAATTTGGGATGGAATAAAGAGTTGAGGTTTTTAATTACGTGCAATATGTTTTTATTCAACCTGGAAGTCTTAGATGTTAAATGAGTTGTTTGCATACAAAACATCCTTTGCACATTGTTGATTCTAAAGAGTATATTTTTATAAGTTGCTTCAAATCTGGCATCGTTTCAAATAGCAGTTATCAATAAAATTTCAAAACCCATAAATATGAATTTTTTTAAAGCCTTTTTATGGAGTTAAATGGTATTTCAATTACTTTCTCTTTTTTGAATTTTTCATATAACTTCAATCCTATATTTCAGTATTTCAAATATTCACAAGTAATTTGAATCTACTTATTGAGAGTTTCAAATAACTAAAAGTTATTTGAATTAATTTGATAAGTACTTTTTTAAAAATGAAAGGTAGTTTTGTAAGGTCCTTTCCAAATTGAAAGTGATAATTTTTCAGATTTTTTTAATTATACATATTGGATCTGATACTTATTAAATACATTTCTCAGATTCATTGAAGAAATACAAATATCAAACTATGAAAGTTGCAACTAAGTTGGGCAATTGTAATGATAAAAATTTATTCGATAGAAATATTAATTATTATATAACTTTAGCGGAATCACCAGAAGTTTTTATGCCATTTCCCAAATTCTCAGCAATATATTTCCAATAATTTTTACGAATAGGGTCAATTTTTGAAGCTAACTCTTCACACAAAGCTTTGCCTCTCTCTAATTTGAAATCTGTATTAACAATACCTTTCGAGGCTTGTTCACCGCACATATCTACAATTAGTGACAACAAGAAGGAAGACCTATTTCCAGAAGAATATAAGTTTTCACAAAACTGTGTTATACTTATATTTCCACTCAGCCCCTGACTATTATGAAGTACTAATCCTCTGAGATAATTCCATGAACTTTCATTTTCTGTAGCTTTTTGTATGTTATCTAATGTAAATTTGATTTCTTGTTCTAAAATTTCTTCTGTGAACCCAGATGAGTTGTTTATCACAAAATAACGATGATTCCATGCAGAATTATTCCTTACATCTAGCTCTATTAGTTTTTCTACAAAATTCAACTCATCTTCATATAAGCTGAATCTTTTAATCACCCACTGACGATGTTGCCAAGCATGGTAATTTTTAGCATCTTTTTGAAGAGCATTGCCAGTTACATCCTTTTCATATTTTGGATCATTCAACCACTCAACTAATATTCTTCTATGTTGCCACACTTGATAATTTTTAGGTTGTCTCATGATAACTGTCTCTATAAATCCAAGTTCTTCATACAGGTCCTTGTTAAGCTCTTTAAGTATTTCTCTTCTGTACTGCCATACAGAATAATTTGCGGGATTCAATTTTACGGCATCGTTAGTGAGTGTAAATGCTCGTTCTGACTTTTCTCCTTTAGAAACTATAGCTCGGAAGTAATTGAAAACATCAGTGAACTCTGGAGAGTAATCAATAGCTACAACTGGATCATCTTCATCTTGTGCTAATGGTTCAATATCTTTCCAGTCTGGTTTATCACGATAAAAAGTGTATTCCAAACCTGATTCTTCATCACTGCTTGCACTGGACATTCTCGTATTATCGCAGATATAGCTTTACTGAAATAAAAAAAGGGTTGATTCAAGAGTACACTAAATGAAACATTCAATCATTACCTTGCAAACTTACTATAGAACTCGTTTTCTCTATATTACACCTATTTTTAAGAATTCTAAGTGTGTATAATTTAATTTACTGGTTTATAACTATTCAACAACATAACCAAAAATTTCGAAAGTTGAGTTGACACTAGACTTCGTAATTTGCCACGGAATAAAAATTAAAGATTTTGATCAGTTTTAGATTAAGTAAATCATTTTCATTCAAGCAAGTCTGAAAATATTTGATATTATGTATTTCCAAAGGTAAGAAGATAACGCTCAATAGGGCTATACCATCTGATCTAAATCATAGATTAATCCCTCAACAATAAATTCCTACATATTCAATAAATTTTTAGTCTAGAAAATGGGTTACTATAATTAATTTAAAATAGAATCAGAATTTTATTTCATTTGATTGTATTTCTGAAGAAATCATTTTCTTATAATGATATGGAAATAAACTAAAAGACTTCTACAGGTACAATAAAAAGTGATGGTTCTGTATGATGTAGGTATGTATTATTTTTCGCGACCTTGTACGGTCATGTTATTTTCATACCGTGCTCCGACAAGAAAGCAAAAGATTCGATTTGATTGCATAGTTGTTAGTTGCTCTTGGTTGGTGGGCATTGGGCAAATCCGCAAATGTCAGTTCTTTGGCGCCTGCGGAGATGTGTGCATGAATATTTTGTTCCGGCGGTTATATTATTTGGTGAAAATAGAAATTAATTGCTATATAATGTGTAATAATGAATGTCGGTGATGAAATTTCACATTCAAACTTTAAATTTAGTAGCGTGGGGTGAATACCAATCGATGAATCGGCTACCTTTTCACAGAAACATAAAACTGAGCAGAAACTAAGATTATCGAATATCTAATGCGTGAAAAATTCAATTTTCTCTTTTTCGTTGCATTTCCTTTCGAATATTTCTGTTTATTTTAGTGATTTGGGCGAAACTTGGCATTTCTCCATTCATGTAAGTATCCTGTTTTCTTTATATTACTGTATTTGTAGGTTTTCTGTTAGTCCAAATAATATTTGTGTTTATTCACCACCTAGCTGTCAAGTCAGCTGGGAATTTTAAAAAATGGGGTTGGTAGATCGAACTGTGTTAATTATTTGTTCAATATTTCTCCCTAACTACCCACTTCCGTTAGCGTAATGGTTGTTTGTTATATTAATTCAATTGGATATAATTAGTTCGTTTCTAGCTTATACTTATACTTGAGCTAAAACGCTCAAATTTGGAAGGTTTCATAAATTTTAAACGTTACTACTTAGTACATACTTTTTATACAAAATTCGAGGTTCTATTAAAATCATTAGTGAGCAAATTGGGTAAGCTTTATTTGAATAATTATTCAATTAAACAGTTCTTTGCGAAATATAATGAAAATGAAATTATATAGATACTTAATCTTATTCATGTATTAAGATGCATATGAGCTGAATTTTGGACCATTGAAGATTAATGAAATTAACACCAAATATATATAAGTATTTACAATACACACAGAGGTATATAACTAATTTTTATCAGTCTATTGTTTGTTATTATTGGTTAAAATCGATATGGAATAAATGAAAAGAAATAATTTTAAAATATGATTCAGTAATTTGTTCAGATAACAACGGCTTTGAAACTCTTGAATTAATCTTTAAATTGAGTTGATGTATTTCTTGTAAAGGTTATTATCTGAGAATATGTAATCTTTTGAAGAAGGAAATCTCAGTAAAACATTGATATCAAGAATCTAGTGTAGTAAAATCGACTATTTGAATGTATACCTAATAATTAAGAAGAAATATTCCTTTATCACACTTCTATCATAATTTCCAGTTACAAATATCTATTTTCATTGTAGTGGATCTTGTTTATTTTCTTGAGGTATATTAGTGCTATTTTCACGAGGATTTCTAAATCTATTTCTTACTCTATTCCGTGTATGCATAACAGTGTTTATATAGTATTCTTCTGATTATTTTATTCAGTTTATTGATTTTTTTAACGAGCTGTTCTTTGATTATTATCTTTTCGTTGATGATTTTATGTGCAATTTCGAAGTAGATTAAGGGCACCGGCTTTTTATCTTGTATAATATTCAAGCTGATTAATTTTTGTGAGCGATTTTTGCACAAATAAATTATACATATGCTACGACGACTTTTAATGAATAATAACTTGATAAGTACAGGGTGATTCATATTTCGGTTGAAATACTTTTGGTCGGATTAAAATATTACAAAATTGTCCGTAAGGTTTTTTACTAGCTTTCTTAAGAAAACATGGCGAAAATGTTTGATTTGTGTGTTTTGGTGCATCCGTATTAAAAAAATAATATCATATCTACAACGTATATAAATGATATGAAATTCTGTAGGTACTTATTTATTTTTAACAAATAAGTTGTATTATAACAAATAAACCTTAATAAGACCCTAAAGATCACCAGGTTTATCAGTATATCCTGGGACACTGAAAATATCAAATAAAAATTGTGCAGTGAAAAGAAAATTTGGAATTTTATTAGAATTATCCTCTAAAATTCAGAATTCGGCCTGAAAATTAGAAAAATATTCGAGATGTTTTTGAAACATAACGCAAATAAATTTGTGTCATTTTTGTAAACTAGATTTTATGAAAAGAAGATTTTCTTTCTTGGTTTTTAATTATTTTCAAGGTTTACTCGTGCACATTTGACTGCATGTTTGAAAATTTGTTATTTTCTATCGGCCTGAAAATTAGAAAAATATTCGAGATGTTTTTGAAACATAACGTAAATAAATTTGTGTCATTTTTGTAAACTAGATTTTATGAAAAGAAGATTTTCTTCCTTGGTTTTTAATTATTTTCAAGGTTTACTCGTGCACATTTGACTGCATGTTTGAAAATTTGTTATTTTCTAGCTGTTGCAGAAAAATATCCAGTAAGTATTAAGTAAGTATGCATATTTTTAAAAATCCACATCAAGCTTAAAATTCATGGTGTCCTACTCGGTGTCCTATTTAAAATAACATAAATTCAGTCTATCTCGAAAATTATAGATTTACGAAATGAAAAATTTCAACACCTATAAATTCTACGAAAAAAATACTCAAAATATAGTTTTTATTTTTGGAACGAGATTCCTTACGGCAGGCTTGGAGGAGGTATGGATTTTACTGCGCGACCAAACTGAAAATAATGTGAGACTAAAACCGTAAGAAAAACATATAACGGAAGTGCAACGCGCATGCGTCATTCTTTCTTTATCTTTCTACTTCTGCCCCAACATAAACATGAAATTCTTGTCTAAGCACGTGGTGTAAACTCACATTATAAATTCATTTTACTCGTAAATAAACACGTTTATTTTCGTATACTTAGTTTGTAAATATTCAATACGATATTAAATACAGTAACAATGGCAAGTGAACTAACAAGTGACCTAAATGAAATTGACAGTAATAATAGTGGAAAATTAATTAGCAAAATAAAATTAAATACTTAAGTATTAGTTTACAAATATAAGTTAATGTACATGGTTAATATTGTTTATACAACTTAACATGTGTACATAATATGTGTTCTATACTCTCAATACATTATTTATTTTATTTTTATTATTATTATATTAATATTTATATTATAATGTCGAATCCTAAGGAACTTCGTTCCTACCTGGTGTCCCATGGCACTACATCTTTTTTTGATACTTACATCATTAAATAAAGATACGTTAGAAATGTGAAAATGTTGAAAATCTACCGTAAAAACGAAGAGAACCTTCATAATATTTTTACGGAATTTTTCATGCAAGCAAAGAAATAGAACGTCTTACGAAACTGAAATTATTTCATTCCCATCAATAACTGAGGTATCCTGCACTCTGACAATCTCTACAGTTAAAGCTGTAAAATCCAGAAAATTCAAGTATATTGCAAAACATAAATGAAAATCGACACATACATGCATTCAAGCTTTTAAGTCATGAATATCCAGAAAATTAAGCGGCGTGGCAACATCGCAATTGCAGGACTTGTCGAATTAATATAAAAGAGAAACCTAATCGTAGGACTTCGTCGATGATTTCATCAAGATCCCATTTTCCATTGAAACTGACAAAATAAATACCTAACGCCAGGTATATAATCGAGTCTGTAATTGAGGAGTTACCTATTGCCAAACGAACAATCCATCACGTTCTCTATCTTGCAAAGGTCACTGGCGACGAGTCCGTAGATCTTCAGGTCTCCATTAAGAGGTCTACGAATTGTCGCAATCGAGATTCGAGTAGGTACACAGTGTTGACCTGGGTTTCAATCAGTGGCGGATTGATGAAGTTCTGTGGGAGGGGGGGTCTTTAAAGATGCAATTGTGAGAGAAAAAAATTTGAAAAAATTCTTTCTGAAATAAGCCTTTAAAACTCTCTCTGGCACTTGAAACTAATAATATATAAGTGTAAAACTGACCTCTTGTTCCTTGTGTTATTTCCTGTTTTTCACAAAATAAAATTAAAGTAAACGTAAACTTAGGTGGTGTGAAAATTTCTATGTTCGTATGGAATATCTGTAGGAGATACAAAAAAAATGGAAGGTGCATCGAGATCTCTTTTTTCGAGACGAATTCGCTGTCGTAAACCAATATTTGTTATCTTTTGTTGAATGATCAGCAATTAATGAGATTCTCTTTTAATCTATTGAAAATAGCTGTATTAGGTTGTTTTCCTCGATTGAAATATATCTCAGATGAAATATCACAACTGTTATTGCTTTGAATAAATCTTTCTAACATATCACTTTTCTCGCAATTTTCGTAAAACGTCCTGATAGATCAAGATCCCAGAGCCGCCAGACGTCACTTCTTTTCTCAGAAATAATATGTATGGGATGAAGTAGTGTTCTTATGTACTTTCAATGCATCGATACCTGCTACCTTGTGCCGACGACCAATTTCCAGGTGTCTGGTGCTAAAGATGGAAAAAAACTCAACTCACTTTTCTTATTTTCTAAGTATTGATTTTTGTATATGATACTAAGGGGACTATTTCAATACCTTATGCAAGCAGCCAGACCGATCGTATGGGCCAAACATCCCGCCAGACACAAATAAAGTGTCCCTATAGGCCAAGCTACAGAGATTTAGAGTGAGCATTTTGTGCAAAAAGTGTTAGAAGAAAACCAGCTCCGCCATTGTTTGTCAAATAGTTCCACATGATATAGTGATATGTTTTTCACTCGACTTTATTATTTATATCTTTGTTATCAACAATTTCATGCAAAAAATCGGAGTATCAGAGTAATCGTGATGGTGTCAATAGACTTATTGTAGAAAATGAAAAGACGAAAAAAATGAGTGGTCGGACGACTCGATCAGACCCTCAGTCTAAGGGAAAATTGGAAAAAACCGGCCAAAATGCAGTTTTTTCAAAAGTTCATAACTCGGTTATTTTTTGAGTTGAAGCGTAGATCCTCTGGTTGGTATTATTTATCAATATAAACTTTATTTGTGCGAGGAGCAGGAACTGTCCGATGTATAGTTTTTGATCTGTGGCCATTTGAATATTTTACTATGCAATTTTCCAGCAGACCTGAATGCGACAGGTATGGTCCGATTTCAATTTACAAAAAAGATTTTGAAAGTAGAATTCTCAGAGTCCAAAACGTTCATCTTGGTTTTACATGAAAACGCTGACAAATATGTTTAAAATCAAGCTGAACATGACGAAAAAGGGCCGAGCGGGTGAGAATAGTTGAAGAGTGGGGGTAGAGCAGCAGGCAAGGATAAGCATGACATTCGAAAGCGTCGGCATTTTGAACATGACGGTTATTTCTCGGCCGTTTTTCGTCATGTTCAGTTTTATTTTTAACATATTTCTCAGCGTTTTCATGAAAAACCAAGATGAACGTTTTGAACTATGAGAATTCTACTTCCAAAATCTTATTTGTAAATTGAAATCAGACCATACCTGTCGCATTCAGGTCTGCTGGAAAATTGCATAGTAAAATATTCAAATGGCCACAGATCAAAAACTATGCATCGGACAGTTCCTGCTCTTCGCACAAATAAAGTTTATATTGATAAATAATACTAACCGGAGGATCTACGCTACAACTCAAAAAATAACCGAGTTATGAACTTTTGGAGAAACTGCATTTTGGCCGGTTTTTTCCAATTTTCCCTTAGACTAAGGGTGTGATCGAGTCGTCCGACCTCTCATTTTTTTCGTCTTTTCATTATCTACAATAATAACGATTTTTTGCATAAAATTGTTAATAACAAAGACATAAATAATAAAGTCGAGTGAAAAACATATCACTATATAATGTGGAACTATTTGACAAACAATGGCGGAGCTGGTTTTCTTCTAACGCTTTTTACATGAAAAAATCTCTGTAGCTTGGCCTACTATGTGTATGACAGTTTGAGAGAAATGTCATGACACTAAGCATAGAAGGCAGATCGACGCTCATAGATAATCACTATCGCGCATAAATGAGCAAATCATGACATTTCGCTCATACTTTCATACTCATAGACACCCCCGCCCCTCTCTCCACCGCCTCCACCGCCACTGGTTCCAATGGAGATTCCTCGAATGATTTGGAACTTCAGGAATCTTGAAAGAAAACAGACGATTGAAGGCAGGGTCTTAAACGAGCAATTTTAACACATTAGTAAATGAACGAGTGCCTTAAATAATCGTTTGATAATAAATCTTATTCTTCAAACCTTTAACTTATTCTGCAGAAGCTGCGGAGTGAACAAATTTCCAAGACCACGAATAAGACAAGAAATATCTACGTAAAAATGGCGGCGGCTGGAAAAATTTACCCAAATATTGATAGTTTAGTTATGTCCCGAAAACAACCTCAGCTACCAAATTTCAGCTCATTTGGTTTGATGGGAGCCACTGTAGACTAGAGATGCTTATACGAGGTATGGCAATTTGAAACCCGGAATCGGCCGATATCTCCCGAACTAAACACACCAGCCGGCGCGTTCTGGTCTCGTTCGAAAGAGGGGACTCTTCAGTAATACCAGTTAAATTTTGAACGCGGTATCACGTTTAGGTTTTGTGTTTCCCGCGTGTTTTTGTAAAGCAAGGTTTTTTCTATACGTCGCGAAAATGAGTGACCTAATTAAGAGGCAATGCGCGGTTATCGGAATTTTTGGTTAAAACAAACGAAACCTCCGCGGAAATCTTTCGTAAACTTAAAGACGTGTATGGAGATGATTCTCTGTCGAAAACTGCCGTGTTCGAGTGGGCAAAGCGGTTCAGGGAGGGACGTGTTTCGATAGAGGACGATCCGGAGGCCGGGCGCAGCCGTCATCTCTCGTACCCCACCAATGTCGATCGTATCCGCACGTTGGTAACATCAGACCGTCGGTTAACACTCCGAGAGTTGTCCTACAAGTTAAACATCAATAAGGAAACCATTAGGCAGATTTTACACGAGGAGCTAGACATGAGAAAGATTTGTGCAAAGATGGTGCCGAAAATGCTCACGTTGGATCAAAAACACCTTCGAATGTCCATCTGCAGTGACCTTTTAGAGAAAATTGAGACAGATGGGAGGGAGTGGATGAGTACTGTGGTAACCGGAGATGAATCTTGGATATTCGAGTACGATCCCGAAACGCGTAGACAGAGTCAGCAGTGGGTGGGGAACGCGGGGGGGAGCGCCCGAAGAAAGCCAGGATGTCCAAATCGAAAAAATGAAGTCCATGCTCGTAATTTTCTTTGATATCCAAAAGGCGTAATTCATCGGGAATACGTTCCAGAGGGACAAACAGTGACCGGACTGTACTAACCAAGGTGTCCTTGAGCGGCTGAGGGCCCGTATTTTCCGCGTGAGGCCCGAACTCGCGGAGAATGGTTGGCTCTTGCATCATGACAATGCACCTGCACATTCGTCGATACGAATTCGCGAGTTTTTAGCCAAAAAAAAAGCATCGCAACGTTGCCGCACCCCCCCTACAGCCCCGACCTCGCTCCCTGCGACTTTCTTCCTATTCCCAAAGATGAAGCCAGTACCCTGAAGGGGACCCACCACGGCGGGTGTACAGGAGGCGAAAGAAGCTTGCGACGGTGTGGCGCTGAACACCCTAACTGAAGACGACTACCGTGGTGTGCTTCGAGGCGTGGGAAGCGGAGGTGGAAGCGGTGCGTGGAACTCCAAGGAGACTACTGTGAAGGATTATGATCGAAATTTCGCCGAAAATTAATTTAGCTGCCGCCTCGGAGCTCGGATTCCGGGTTTCAAATTGCCATACCTCGTATGTACCGGGAAAAAAAAAAAAAAAATATATATATGTATATATAGGGCTATTCAAATTCGAGTCTATACATAAGGATTTCGATAACGGTAAGAGATAAAGGATTGGTCAAATTATACCCAGTATATAATTTTTGTTCAGATATTTGGATAGCCTACTAAAAGTTGCAATGGCAAAGTGACATTTTGTTAAAAAAAATTTCGTAAAATAGAAAGATATAGGCAGAATTTCGAAATTTTCGATTTTTCCTGTATAACTCCAGAACTGAAGAAGCTAGGTCAGATTTTTTCAATTCATATAATTGACCTTTGAAATATGCTACAAACATTTTATTTGCCCCTTTCTTTAAATTGAGATGCCAGATAATTTTGTCACTTTATATTAACTCGTTCAGAATATATAAGTTCGTAAACCTATAAGGTAGATTAGAAAAGTGTTCATTTTCTATATTCGTTTATGTATTTAAAATATATTTAATTGCATGTATTATCGCACAAATTGAAATTATACAAACCCCACTTCTGCAAATTGTTTCATATTGTATTAATTATATTTTTATTACGATGTTCGTTTTGATGACACTTATGTGTTAAATAATAGATATTATTTGCAATTGATTCAATATTAGCAATTTGGGTTTTAAATTATCTGCATGGAGTGGAACAGAGTGTACTTAATGAACAGAAGTAGGTAGAGTACTTGATCTAATATCGTATTATTTCAAGCACATGTTATAAATTATTGTATAATTAGCTGATTAATAAGTGGGGCCAGTAATTAATAACATTATGGAATATAACGAATAGTATTTATTTGAGATAAAATACTATATGTATAAGTACTTATGTTATCTTTATATATGAAATTTCGGTGAATCGAATCGAGCTTATTCATTGAGGAAACTTGCGACAACTTGATTAATTATTTAAGAAACTACGTTCGATAAAATAAATTGGTCCAATATTGAATTGTTTCGAGGCCAAGTGTCATCCAGAATTGCATTATAGAAACTACCTAGATCCAATAAAATCATCCGCGGTGAATTTGTAAAGTATATAATTCGAAATTTCCTTAATTATCGATGCTAATTAAGCAATCAACACCTGGATTTAATCGCAAAACAGAACGCTCCATACTTTTAACAATTTTCCGCATACCGCTTTGGAGCGACAACAGCGCTTCCTTTTACGGACCCCACGACGCTATTAGCGTCCTCCCACTCGACAATCTTCGACGTTGCACTCGATTTCGAGGTCGCCAAAATCGCAACGACCTAGGAGGCGAAAACGGCCTTAGTTATTTTACGAAACTCCACTAATGCCGGCATCATCTGTCGGACTTTGAAAAGCCGCGAGTGATGTAGGAAATCTACCGTATATCGAGATGTCGTCCGGTGGCCATATATGGAAGGAAATACGCGAGTTAGGAATGCGAGGCGTGTGTATATTTTGCCACATTCTGTCGGTTAGCGGTAAAATATTTCTCTTTCACGAACGTCCTCGCTTTTATGGAAGACGGGGATGTGCAATTCAAACCTTTACCGTCGAGTTGTGTAAATGGTAAAGAAGACAAATAGAATCTTTCATGTTTCTATTAAAACCAATTTATACACTCGGAAACTAGTAATATATATATATATATATATATATATATATATATATATATATATATATATATATATATATATATATATATATATATATATATATATATATATATATATATATATATATATATATATATATATATATATATATATATATATATATATATATATATATATATATATATATATATATATAATATATATATATATATATATATATAATATATATATATATATATATATATATATATATATATATATATATATATATATATATATATATATATATATATATATATATATATATATATATATATATATATATATATATATATATATATAAAGGGTAAAACGACTAATTAGTTGGATGAATTTAAGTAAAACTCATTATTTTTTGCCAAGCTTTCGAATTTAATTCAATTCTTCTTCAGGGCTTCTGGAAGTACGACATAAAGTTTTTATCTAAGAAAGTACAGTTTTTATATTAATTACTAACTGAATTTTGTGGTTATTTATAGGAGTTCTGCAAGGCTACAAAACATATTTCGTTTCTCAATTTAAAGCAAGTTCGGACATCACATGTATTTTGTTATTATTTAAAATTATTTATGAATTAGGTTAATCAGCACTTTTCTCAATTTGATATTTTCCTTTTTTCATTTTATTTGACATTTACTTCTTTTCTTTCTTTTACTCTCTCTTTATATTTATATATTTATATATATATATATATATATATATATATATATAAATATATATATATATATATATATATATATATATATATATATATATATATATATATATATATATATATATATATATATATATATATATATATATATATATATATATATATATATATATATATTAATATATATATATATATATATATATATATATATATATATATATATATATATATATATATATATATATATATATATATATATATATATATATATATATATATATATATATATATATATTTTTATATATATATAAATATATATAAATATATATATATATATATATATATATATATATATATATATATATATATATATATATATATATATATATATATATATATATATATATATATATATATATATAAAAATATATATATTTATTTATATATTAATATATATATTTATATATATATATATATATATATATATATATATATATATATATATATATATATATATATATATATATATCTATATATATATATATTTCCATTTTGCATAAAATCCGTGCTCTACTAATTAGTGTAATAGCCTGCCTTCTATGGCGATGGGCATTCATAGAATGAATGGTCGCTTTTGTTTCAGAGAGGAAGTTCGGATGATTTGAGTGTAATATGATATCTCTGTTTGGGAGAGAAAGACGAAAGCATTATCATTTCCTTGAACAAAAACAATGCATCTTCCTTTGAAACAGTTCAGAACAAAATTAATAATCGAATTTCTGGAAATAATTATGGATTTTTTTGTTCATGATTAGGAGTGACATCGTTTCCTGCTTTGGATAGTGTAAAATATAATCTTGTCAAAAGAAATAATAAAAATACGATTCGAAATTGTTCATAACACTAAAAAAAAATTTCAGACGTGGAAGAAATAAGTCAATACTTCAGATTGAAAATCTTTGAATTACTAAATCCAACTAAATTCAAACCGATGTTAATACTGAATACACAGATTTTCGATATTTAGATCAATTTTATGATCTCATCCACGAACTGAATATAGGTATAAGTACCTACTCACATATAAAAAAAATTATCCGTGCGCAATTCATACACGTCAGAAGTGAAACTTCAGAAAAGTAGTCTACGAGAAAATGAGATAAATATAGAGGATTAGGAGTAATTATAAGGTTTATTATTATTATAATATTTTTACCAAGCTCAAAAATTATCTTAATGCAAAATATTACATTTCATATAAGAATTACATATTTGCGATATATTACAACCAGGGGCGGCTAGTCAAAGGAGGCTAAGGAGGCTAAGCCTCCTCAATAATTTTCCGTGTATCACATATTATATTGAATAGTCAGCATTCAGCATATTCATATTAATCAAAATCATATTATTTTATGCACCTACCTTCCTTTCAACCTACATTATATAATATAATTTATTAATTAAGATAGAAGGTATTTACATTTACCGCATTTCATTCATTTCAAGATTTGTGGCAACGCTGCGGAGGCTTAGAAAGGTATATTCTGAACGTTCATTATGGCTGCCACAGAAAAGCAAACAACGGTGCAAATACTCCGAATGAATACTTCATTGCAATAGAAAAGCAAAACACATGTAAATGGCAACACCGATAGGAACCCAGTCTCATACAATGTCGACCAATCACAACTATAGAATTTCGCGTGACATCGAGTGAATTCGTTGGAAAGAATTAATTGAATCGTAGTGTGATCGTAGTTACTAATGGCCGAAAACAGCAGCGTGTTTACTTATATTGCTCGCGTATTGTTTTAAAATGAGTTTGGTTACTGAAGTTAGTTTCAAAAATTTCAATGGTGACTTAGTGGAATATTTGTTATCCCATAACTTTAGTGCACTAAGTTATGAGGATAAAGTTTTGATAAAAACATTGCGACCTACCCCTGAATTAAACAATTTGGTGCAGCGTAACAGACAACAAAACCGCGGTTTGAATACAAGCAATTATGAGACACATCCTTGCCTAACCGGATCACAGGTAAAAAATAAATTATTTTGTTGGCAGTGTTTACTTTTTACTAGTGAAAATGTCTCTGTTTGGGGCCGCTTAGGATTTGAGGATTTAATTCTATACCTAGTTGAAAGTGAGGAATTTTTCACCGATAAAGTAACTTTAAATACGGCACGAGGATTAATATCTTACTTACAAGATAAGGAATTTATATAGTTTTTAAACATCTTTAAATTAATTTTTGAACAAACAGAAATAGTTTTTCAAATCTTACAGCACAAGTTTTCAGATGTAATTTACTCACGAAATCGACTCAAGTTTCTTTTGGAAAAAATTTCAGAATTTCGTGCAGAAGTTTATTTTAAAAAACTATTTTCTGTATTTCAAACTACTGATGATACGACTCAATTCAGCCCAAAACGAAAGAAATTCAGTTACGGAGATATGGAGCTTCACTATAAGCAAATATTTTATGAAATTTTGGATACTATTAGGGCTCAAATAGAAATAAGGTTCTCTGATTTGAAAGAACTGCATTTATTCGACTTACTCAATAAAAATTTGTTAACCGGATTTTCGGCTAATTTTCCAGATAACCTTTTGGAAAATTTATGTCAAAAATACACTTTTTTCGATAAGTGAACTGTGTATTGTTTATAATGACAATGAAATTTTGGGGCAAAATGAAAATCATGTGAGGACTATTAAATACCTTTTTGATAATGATTTGAATCAAGATTTACCCCAAGTTTATAAACTCTTATGTCTAATTGTTTCTATCCCGGTGACATCGGCTTCCGTAGAGCGCTCGTTTTCCACTCTCAAGAGAATTAAAACTTATTTACGAAATTCAATGAGCCATGATCGTTTGAAAAATATTAGTTTGTTGTCTATTGAAAAGGAATTGTTAAAACTTTTGGCGAAAGACGAAAAATTTTATGAGGATATTATAGATCATTTTGCTAACGTTAAAGATCGCAGAATACCGCTAATCTTCAAAAATATATAATAACTTTTTATTTGCTCTCACCAGCTGTTAACAAATTCGTTAAGTAGGTAGGAAGGTACCTATTTTGTGAAAGAAAAAAAAATTTGATGAATAGATGAATTGATTAATTGGCTGAAAAGAGTTTTTGTGAATATTGTAAATAGGAGTTGTAGGTCTCAAGGTAGACACTCGAAAGTGAAAACAAATTAATAGCTTAGGGCGCTTGTTTTACTTTGATTTTCTTTAAATTATAAGGCGGTTGACCTTGAAATCCTAAAGATTTTCGCCTATGGTGTATTTTTTAACACCTCTTGTAGCCTCCTCAAACCAAAACCTCACGAGCCGCCACTGATTACAACACATATTATTCAGAATCCATGTTTTCACTTTGAACAAATGGCATGAGAGGGTTATGATGACTTAAATGGGAAACAAAAGCTCTAGTTTCAATTTGATTTGTACATCTTTGAAACACGGCGTCAATTACTGTTTTTGATTTGGTAGTTGGTTGAGTGTGAATGTTGCACATTTTTAAATTAAATAATAGGTGCTAGCATACGTATAAAAACATACACGTAGAGCGCTTGGCCGAAGTAAGTAATAGGCATAAACGACTCCATTTCTCTCGGTTCGGTTTGGTAATACGAAAGCCCACACAACAGACATATAGTGAGACGACTACGAAAGCCTGAAGCGGCGTACCCCAAAAGAGCTCTCGTTAATGAAGAACCCATAACTTTTTGGTAACCGACAAATTTTGGTACCAAAATGTTCTTTGCAAAAATATGCACAACATTTCTCAATAAAATTTTTCTATTGGAGTGGGGGAACATTGTGTTTTTTGAGAAAAACTGGTTTTTTTTTCGAAAGTAATACGCGCGCGGATTACGATTCAACTCGCTGTCAATTTTTTCCACTTTCATATATTGAAATGAAACTTCTACGGTTTGATCGTGATATTAAGCACTTTCAAAAAATGTTTAGATTGTTAACCAAAGTTGACCTGTTTTGATGTTACGTAAGTATATATAATTATTTAACGAATAAAAGAGTCGAAGAAATTTTCAAAATGATGCTTACAATTAATAAGGTTTTAATTAATATAGTTTAAAAAAATTTTTGGCAAAATTGCAAGAACTTGTGTTGCAAAGAACGAAATCTATAGCACTTCTAATATACTGCGCGCGATTATCGTTTGAACGTACACTCGCCATTAAATATCCACTCACTATCTATCGCTATTAATAAATCAAATTTTTATGTAACTATCTCCTTTAAAAAGTGGATGAATGTTTTAAATAAATTTTACAGACCTTTATTATCATAAATTTTTATTATTTTTTTTACATTTTTTTATATTTTTTGTATAATAAAGTTATAGAAGAGTAATATATACATATATCACAACAGTCTAATTCAGATGCAAAACATGGGCACACAATGTTTGTACAGGGTTTATTTCTGCTCTTGCACGAACAAAAATATTTTAGCAGATATTCCATCGCGGTATTACCTTCGAACTAATTTGGAAGTAACACTTCATCTTGTTGAATCCAACCATAGTTCGTTACTTCAAAAGATATCATTTCTGATAAAGTAGCTTGATTCAACTCATTAATTTGCACATAGATCTTAAAATATGTTTAATGCTGATTCCGACAGGGGCAGTTTATTTATAGAAGTATTTTTTTCTATGGCTAAACAAGATCTAAGAGAATGTACACAATACCTATCAGCTTTTGATTTTTTTTGAGGGGTCATATGCTGAAGCTAGGAAATTACTAACAATCTTTATAGCTTGCTGTATCTGTAATATTGTCAAATTTGAAAAAGTTCGTAAATCATTCTCACTCGTTTTTTGCAAAGCAGCGTACGCTTTTTTCTTTTCAATGGAGAAGAAACTGGAAGTAGTATCACATCCACTTATAGCGTGAAGAGGCAGAAGTGAATCAGTGATGCTTGAACCAAATTTTTTAGCCAAAATATGTATTGGTATGTATCTTCGTTGATTTAATAAAGGAGTTACAGTCCCTGTATAAAACCATATTGAATGATGAAGTGTTACTTCCAAATTATTTCGAAGGAAATACCGCGATGGAATATCTGCTAAAATATTTTTGTTCGTACAAGAGCAGAAATAAACCCTGTACAAACTGTTTTGCACCTTAATTAGACTGTTGTGATATATGCTCTTGTTCTGAATCATGTTGCAATATGAGTAAAAACCAATGAAAATGCATGTGATGATCGAGAGCTAAATAATGAATTTTGTTAACAAATAAATGATATTTTTCTTTACCTTTGTATAATATTACTTTTCTATAACTTTATTATACAAAAAATATAAAAAAATGTAAAAAAATAATAAAAATTTATGATAATAAAGGTCTGTAAAATTTGTTTAAAACATTCATCCACTTTTTAAAGAAGATAGTTACATAAAAATTTGATTTATTAATAGCGATAGATAGTAAGAGGATAATTAATAGCGAGTGTACGTTCAAACGATAATCGCGCGCAGTATATTCGAAGTGCTATAGATTTCGTTCTTTGCAACACAAGTTCTTGCAATTTTGCCAAAAACTTCTTAAAACTATATTAATTAAAACCTTATTAATTGTAAGCATCATTTTGAAAATTTCCTCGACTCTTTTATTCGTCGAAGATAAAAACCCGATTATTCGTTAAATAATTATATATACTTACGTAACATCGAAACAGGTCAACTTTGGTTAACAATCTAAACATTTTTTTGAAAGTGCTTAATATCACGATCAAACCGTAGAAGTTTCATTTCAATATATAAAAGTGGAAAAAATTGACAGCGAGTTGAATCGTAATCCGCGCGCGTATTACTTTCGAAAAAAAAAACAGTTTTTCTCAAAGAACACAATGTTCCCCCATTCCAATAGAAAAATTTTATTGAGAAAAGTTGTGCATATTTTTGCAAAGAACATTTTGGTACCAAATTTTGTCGGTTACCAAAAAGTTATGGGTAGGTGTCATAATTTTGGGAGTACGCCGCTCGTCTAAAGGGGGAGACGAAGATTATAGAAATGTATTCTATCTCGTGTCGATTCCATTTAAGACTAAATGACATTTCAATGTATAACTATATAACATTAAATTATCAGGTACATAACATTAAATTAAATTAAATTATATTAAATCAAATTAAATGAAGTCTTAGTTATGTAAGTTAATAAGCCAAAATAACAAGAAATAAGTTAAGCTAGTTTAGGTGTTTCAACAATTCAATTATAACAAGAACAATCTTATAGTGGAATATTTTAACTTTTTTTTTTAAAGAATTTGATTGCACCTAGGTGTAAAACACTTGTATGTGCATTGCCTATATCCTACTTAAATTAGAAGGGAAAAAGGGGGCAGTTTCTACATGTACAACAATTTACAGAACAAAATTTAATGAAAAAACAACAAAAAATAATAAATTGATAGCTTAATGACTTTTTAGAAGATTATCTAATGTCTTACTATTATGAAATATATAATTTCTGCATTTTTTGATGAAACATTGACAACCACCTGTAGTTCGTATTTCCTCTGGTAAGATATAATAAATTTTCGGTGCCAATATCACAGCAAATCTTTGATTGGCGTCATACTTTCTATAAGGTACCACCATCATTTTGTCTGTATTTTGTCGGGTGTTGTGACAGTGACTAATAAATTTTTTATTTTTGGATCGGAAACAGAAAATACAGTTACCAAGATAATATAGACACCTAACATTTAAAATCGATTCATTGTATAGGAGATGCGATGAGAATAGTCTAGGTTTAAAAGAGATGATTCGTATTATGTAATTTTGTACAATGTTCAACTGACTTAGTGCGTTTCCGTAAAGTCCCCCCCACACTATGCAACCATATCTGATGAGTGATTCTATTAAAGATTTATATACTCGAATCAAAAGTTTTTTACTAAGTATTTTACGTATTAAATAAAATTTTTCATTTGTTAAGTCCTGAATATGAGGTGTCCATTTCAAATGTTGGTCGATTGTGATACCCAAATATTTCATTTTATTAGTTTCCATTATTACAGTGCCAATTTCATCGTTTAATGTGATGGAAGCAAACTTTGGCCTGTTTGCTAGAGTATGTGAAAATGCTATATAATATGTTTTATCCGTGTTTAAGGTAAGTTTATTATGGTCAAGCCAACATTTTACTCCCCTCAAACCATAAATGACTCTCGCTTTCGTCTCATTCCAAGATTTACTTAAAAAAAATAGAACTGTGTCATCGGCAAAGGAAATAGTCATACCTGCAGTGTTTAGATTAAGCAAAGAATTGATATAGGTTATAAACAGAAGAGGACCCAGTACAGTTCCCTGTGGTATACCAATTCTAACTTCACGAGGATCACTATGGATTTTATTAACTTTTACGATCTGTTTCCTGTCTCTTAAATAATCTCTGAAGATGTCCAGAACTATTCCTCTGATACCATAATGTTCTAAGACCTCAATAAGTTGGTCATGAGGTATTGTATCGAATGCCTTGGCCAGATCTAGGAAGACTGCAATTCCTTTTTCATCTTTATCAAGGCATTCTTTTACATTATTGACCAGCTGAAACATAGCGTCAGTTGTGCTAATTCCTTCCATGAATCCAAACTGATTATCATTTAATACATGAATTGAACTTAAGTAATCCAGTAGTCTACTTTTCAGACATTTTTACCAAAAATCTTGGAAAACATAATAAAACAATGGTTGTAATAAGTCACAGTTTTTTTCAGTGAAAATTATTAGTGCTTCGTATGTTTATTATGAAACGTTATGGCATTATTTTTCTATGGATAATATTCACATGGTGCCGTATATGAAGAAGAAATATATACTCCAAAAAAAGTATTTACTGTTAATAAATATTTATCAATAGTTAACCAATAATGTTAGAAAAATACTTCTTCATATTTAATAAATGAATAAATTGTTCCCAATTGAATGAATTTATTTATAGTGAATAAATTCTTCGATCAGTGAATAATAAAACCGCGATGAATATTTTTAGGAATGATTTAACTATATGTAAGTGTAAAACATTTTTTACTTGAGTTAACCCTGGTTTCTTGCAATTTTATACTGTTTCTTGCGAAAAAAAATGACGTGATATTCGATAACACCTCACGTAATTAATGGATGTCCCCTAAGACAACATTTCAAACCTCCCAAGTCTAACATAATCGAAACTAAAATTTTCTATTTTTATTAAATTTAGTTTTCGTTTATAATATTTTGGTTGAAATATTGTAACAAAAAACACTTTGTTTCAATTGTAAATTAAATCTAACTATACCATCTAGCGTTTTGTATTCCACAGGTCTATTGGCATTTAGACTTGTATATACGGGGACTTTTCACGTCCGTTCCGTTAAAACGCTTCGCAAGGTTGCCGCGTCCGCGACGTCTCCAATTCGATCGATCGCAAATCAAGATCGGCAATGTGTCGAACACCTGATGCATTTAAATGATCGTTATTACGGCAGGGAATATGGGACACGGTTTCGATTTCAAATTCGGTCGCCAAGTGAAGGTAACCCTATCATTTCAATGACCCGCTAAATAATTATTGATCAACAGAAATGTATGCATACACGCCCGCACTACCCAGATCTCAAAACGGAATAGATAATATTAATAACATTTACCGATACGTATCTTTTTCTGGTTTCCGAGACCTAGGACGAACCAAATATCAAGGCCAATTATAAAAACGTCTAGCTGAGTATAGTACATTTTAATAATTAGTTTCAATCAAATTCGAAGAATATTAGTGATCTAACAAACCGAAACCAATGTTTTTCAATGTTTTACTAGTATTTTTTTTTCAATTTTCTATTCGAACATTTCTAAGAAAACTTTGATTTGATTTTAGAACATGATTGAAGTTTGTAACTGTGTAAAGATTAAATTCCAAATTTATTCTTTGAAGAAATCGGCGTCAACTTCGAAAACATTGAAAATAACTTTCCAGATTAACAAAATATACAATAACGTTAGTTATTCTTTTTCTAATTCGGAAGATTTTCATTAAGTCTCACTTTTCAGTTATTTCTTTGAATTTCCAAATCTTCAATTTTCAAATACACATGAAATAATAGAATTTTTTTTTTGGTAAAAAATGGTCAAAGTAGAAGAAGAATTTTTATTGAAGGTGAAAAATGACTTTATTGAAAAGCTGTTAACGTTTCTTTTCAAGACTGATCTCTATTGTATGATATTGCTAAAAGAATATATATATATATATATATATAATGAAGTGAACTAGGACATTTATTTGAAACTAATCAAACAAACCTCCTAGCGGAGCTGGTTATACGAGTTCACGAAACATCGAAATGCCCCCATATACCTGGATGGTGTATGGTGTATGTTAGAAACATTAAGTTGTTTATCACAATCAATGGAAATGATAGACAGTCTGTTTCGCCCTCATTTGGGGCTCATCAGTATCATCTATCCATCGAAAGTGATAACCAACCAAATATTTCCAACGGCGTTATATTTTCCTTCCAGTGACTATATGGCATATAAATATGACACAGCGCCACCAGTCGGAAACAAATGAACCACATCCCACAGATAGAAGAAAACATTTCGGCAACGAGAACTCGTACGTCCTGACACCCGAAGGTGGTTACTATAATCGCTAAACAAGAGTAAAGTTGATACATCCATTCGATGTAATTCAACATTCACACGCCGCAAGTAACAAGAGCTCCAAATTTTATCCCTTTTACAGGTAGCAAATGAATAGAAAACAGAATTCTTCGTGTTAACGATACACGTTCGTGGCAATAAAATGAAGTGAACTAGGACATTTATTTGAAACTAATCAAACAAACCTCCTAGCGGAGCTGGTTATACGAGTTCACGAAACATCGAAATGCCCCCCCCCATATACCTTAGGATGGTGTATGTTAGAAACATTAAGTTGTTTATCACAATCAATGGAAATGATAGACAGTCTGTTTCGCCCTTATTTGGGGCTCATCAGTATCATCTATCCATCGAAAGTGATAACCAACCAAATATTTCCAACGGCGTTATATTTTCCTTCCAGTGACTATATGGCATATAAATGAGCCCCATATGTCAAAGTCAACTTTGAAGAGTAGGCAGGTTGAGACTTCAGAGTTGACAGGAAGCAGTACGGTTGGTGGAGTAGGCAGGTTGAGACCACGCAATCGTATTATATCCGATTCCTCCTAAATTCAATTCGTGGAGTAGGCAGATTGAGGCCACGTATCTGAATTATTTTCCCTTCTAATTCTCCTGAAGATGGCTTCGCAAAAGGAGCCGAAACGTCGAGATTTTTCAAATCTTTTACACGGTTCATCTCGAGAACCAAGTTTTTCAAATACTTCCGACCGCGGAAATCTTTCTGAACATATATATATATATATATATATATATATATATATATATATATATATATATATATATATATATATATATATATATATATATATATATATAAATATTAAAAATAGAAATCAAATAAGCAAACCACTTGATTTTTCTAAAATTGCTATAATTAGTCGACATATATGTTTCGGGCATTTATTCCATTATCAGGACTTTTCAAACACACCTGGACCGAGCAGTCAGTTGACGATATTATTATGCTATAGAAAAACGGTTGTTTGTTATGCATAAAATCCGCACTGTACGAATTATCCATAAGTCGAATGAGTACTGAGATGCGATATGATTGAACATCAGACAAAACGATTACTTTCGTAGTAGGCTTCGAGCTTCTATCCTTAGTTTGAGTAGAAAGTGAAATGATGCTATTGCACTTTTTCGTCTTTCCGTACATTGTTGCCGGCTTGACGAGAAGCGATTCATTGATTTACATGCTGATAAGTAATACAGTTGTATCACATAAGGTGAACAAGGAAAATTCTTCAATAATTTAAAAATTATCGAACAACTTTCCAAGGGAGCTGGTTTTATGTATTCCGCGACGAGAATTTAACATTCAAAATCCAGTAGTGAATTATAGAAATCGTCAGAGTCACCCCGGCTAAAACCAAGCTAGTTAGTCGAGTATGTTAGGTACGCTGGCTAGTATTTGGGAGGTCTCGGGTTCAAACCCCGGAGTCGACTAGTCTGCCATGAGTTTTTTTCAGAGGTTTCCTCATGGTAATGTAAGTCACTGCTTGCAAACTTATGGGGTGAATGCTGGGCCAGTATTAATCCTCTGAACCCTACCCACACTTCCCATGTTCCATAAATATCCTGTCTAACCTATCCTTAATGCTCTGATCTGGCTGAAGGAGTTAATCCGAAACTCAAGCTGCCCGCCTCCCTGACACATACTTCAGGGAGGAATGAAACACGTGTGTTTCCTTTTCTTTCCTTTCCTTTCCCCGGCTAAAAATCTGAATACAGATGTTTCGATGTTATTAGATCTCTTCAGTGCAGCTTCCGGAATGAGTCTATCGTTTCTGTATATCATACTCAAGTTTCAGACCGCCAGCGTTTTTCGTTTGGAAATTAATAATTTTTCTGCGACCGTCAAACCTCGATTTTCCGCACCACCCACATGGTCGAATAAGCATACTAGGTAAAAACTATTTTCGAAATCATTATTTTCAACATAAATAACCTAATCTTGTTTACAAGATAAACGGCGCAATTTTGTAGCAATAGGGTTGTATATAGGTAGTTTTGTATGATGTCTTGAATGGGATTGTTTTTAGTTCGAATTGGTTGGGGGGTTTACCCCTCGGGGAAAGAAATAAATCTTGAAATTTGAAAAAAAATAGTAGTAAAAATTTTAAAATCATACATGAAACATTTTGATCGAAAACAGAAAAATTGTATTTTTACAAACGTTTTAGTACCGAAATTATTCTATTTGAATGTATCAAACTCATTTCAAAATCGCTAAAAAACTATATATAGACGATGTTAACGAAGTCTCTGTTTGCACAAATTTATTTATTCAAATTATTGCATATGACGGTCGATCGCCTTCACGGCCGACGTTTCTGAGGAAAAGCCGCTATCGGTAGTTGCAATTGCTAAACCGGATCCATTATCGATCGATACTCGTTGAATATTAATCGATTTTTATTTCAGCAACGCGTGTCTATCTCGCGTTTAACAGCTAATTAATGAATATTGGATCGGTTAAACCAGTGTTTCCCAACCTTTATTACGCCATGCCCCACCAAAATTTTCAATGTCCCCCATGTTACATATGCATAATTTGTAATTTTTAATATTCCCCCATCATATTAGAAGCACCAAGACTTTATATTTTTCATCGGTATTTTATTCCTATCTAAGTAACTTTTTAGTGTACTATATTATATTATATTATATATATATATATATATATATATATATATATATATATATATATATATATATATATATATATATATATATATATACATATTTGAACAAAAACAAAACTTGAATTCACTACGTTTATTATCACAAAAATACTTTGAAAAATATAACATTGCGTTTTCGGTCACTAGACCGTAATCGGGCAGATTGAGTTAAGAAATGCATAATTATAGATTTGCGCTTACGGGTGGGAAATAATTATTGCAGGTACCTAAATAGACAAGAGGAACAAATTTCAAGAAGGTCGAATCAAAGTGGATTTCCCAAATTGGTACAATAAAATGTTCATAGAAAAATAATTATTGTTAGAATACACTAAATAGGTATAGGAGAATAAATCAAATTAATCTAGTCGTTCAGCAAGATATCTTTTGCATTATGATTTAGTTTAAAACTTTCTAATGATTCTAAGTAAGTTAGTTTGGTCCCTTTCGGTAATTTGTGCATAATTTTAAAGTTATCTATTTGTGGAAACGGGGGTTGGTTTTCACGGCAATGATTTGAAAACGTTGAATGCGTTTTATTTTTCAGAAAAAGATTGTTGGTTTTCTTTAAATCTTGTCTTGAACAATCGACCAGTATGACTCATATATATATATATATATATATATATATATATATATATATATATATATATATATATATATATATATATATATATATATATATATATATATATATATATATATATATATATATATATATTGATTCGTCTATTTGCACAGAAAAAAGTCTTGTTTTGAATTTTTCGATAATTTGTCGTATGAAGCCCCGTCCACAAGATTCTTTCCTAAATTTGCTAATTGTCGCATTCTTCAATTGAGACTTAAGCAGATACAAAAAAAATTCAAAAGCATGTTGAAAAACAACAAAGTTATAGTGAAAATATGTGAAGTGATTGCTAATATTTATAAATATATGCAAGAAGAAAAAACATCTGGAACTTGAAAGTTCCTCTTAATAAATTATTTTATTTTTCACTTGTATATATTTGTTGATTTTACCTTAGATACGGTTGCTATAAATACACTAATTATTCCCTAGGGCGTTATGACCGGGCCCGGGCATTATGGATCATAACGCCCGCTAATTGTACGAGGAGAAATGAAGCAACTTCCATTGATTAAATACTTCATAATCATTGTCGTATACGTCTCTGGATTTCTCCGGCAATGAATTATTCCCAGCTTTGGCTGCATTTTCTATGATATTCTTGGGTAAATTCATTTTCATTTCCATTATTTCTATAAGACTACACAAAGAAAGCAGCAATGACATTCACTAAATATGAAGACAAAAATATTCACAAACGTCAAAATATCAACAAATGACATGCCCATTATGAGAAGGAAAATGGAAAGTATAGGAGCAATGAACCGATTTCAAAATCGATTTTTCATTATAAAAAAATTAAACATTTTTTCGTGAAAAATGAAATTTGTATGCACCATATATATATCCATCGGGCAACATTCATCCCACGGGCCAGAGGGCCTCGGGCCGAATGTTCCCCTCCGGGCGTTAGGATATATACAACGTACTTGGTACATAAATAACTATTTCGCCTCAGATGCAACTAAGAACTATCACGTGGTTAAATTAAAATTCTGAAAAAGTCGAATTTTTGTCATTACCCCCCGAACAATCGAATCGCTCCCCTGAACAGTCGAAATGCCCTGCTGTAGGGCGTGCGCCCCACGTTGGGAACTGCTGCGTTCTAGACGCGACCTGAAACAATTCTGCTCTCGGTTTTGTTGCGGAAAACGTTACAGTTTCTCTTTCACTTTAACCGTAAAGCGTATAGATGCGAAGTTAGAACGAGAACACCTTTCGAATTACAAAGGTTCTTTCGAATTCAATGTCATTTTACGCCGTACGAACAGAATGTACGCTGTTAATTCGAAAGCGAAGACATTTAATGAAAATACTTTTCGAATGAAGTTTCTTATTGTAGGATACATTGACATTTAGGGAATGGATGAGCTAAAATGACAATATACGTAATGTAAGGATAACAAAGGCGATCCTCTCAACGTTGGCGGTATGTTTACTTTCAGAGACGGAGAAATTCAATATTTAAATTTAGAAAAATTGTCGTATTTTTGGAACGAACTTCCTTATCGCGCGTTGCGAAAGGGGGCTAGACGAAAAAAATTAATACCAAAAGTTGTAACGACACTTTTTGCGCGCGCACGCCGTGCGCGTGTTTCTCTGTCTGTCTGTCTGTCTCTCTCTCTCTCTCATAGAAAGCAAGCCAGTTATTTTCGTTTCGTCTTTCTATTTCGCATTGAACAGTGTGGTATCGCGACGATTATTTTCGTTGAGTGTATACAGGTTTTTTTGTACATAATGAATAATAAAAAATAATAACAATAATGAATCCTGACAGTGTTTCTGCACAAGTTCCGGATATTGCTGATGGAGTTAGGTAAGTAGAGATTTTATACAGACAATAATAATACATAATACAGACATTTAAATAAAATAGAATCCCAAACATATGTTTCCTACTTCAGTTGCCACAAGCCAAGTATTACTAAAATTGAGCCTACTGATTAAGTTTATATTACATTATATTTGTTAATAATAAAAAATTTATTATTATAACTTAAAAAAAATAAAATTTTATTACAGTTCCTTCACTAATTACTCGAAAGGAACTTCGTTCCATCCGGGTGTCCCTTGACACCTCTCAATTTTTTTTTTCGAGGATAAAAATATTCTAGGGAATTTTGCATTAGAGAATTGATTATTCATACGTTAGGGATGATTTCGAAGTGGAGAATTGATTTGAGTTTTTACAAATAACCTAGTATTTATTATTTCCACATCACGAGGTGATGGGAAATATATTAATGGTCCAAAAATTTTCAAATTTTTTGTAGCTAAAACGGCCTAAAATGTCATAAATGCATTCAAAAACTAATTTGAGCGAAAATAATTTGAAGGATTGGGTTACCTTTAAATTTGGTACACATGTAGGTATCCATACGAGAACGATTCGGATTTTTTTTAAGCCAATTTTTTTCAATTGAAATGATCACAAATTATGTATTCCTGTTGCCGCTATAACAACAAATACTAACAACAGAATAAAATAAATATTTAAGGGGGCTCCCATACAACAAACGCGATTTTTTGGCCCTTGTTGGATATGAATAAAAGGTAACAGGTAGGCACCTGAAATATTCACAAAATACTCAGTTGTATTTTTACTTTAATAATGAATAATTAAAATAAAATAAATATTTAAGGGGGGCTCCGATACAAAAAACCCCATTTTCTGCCTATTTTTGCTCGATATCAAAATAGGGTAACAGGTAGGCACTTGAAATATTCACAAAATACTCAGTTGTATTTTTACTTTAATAATAAATAATTAAAATAAAATAAATATTTAAGGGGGGCTCCGATACAAAAAACCCCATTTTCTGCCTATTTTTGCTCGATATCAAAATAAGGTAACAGGTAGGCACTTGAAATATGCACAAAATAGTTAATTGTATTTTTATTTTAATAATAAATAATAAAAATTAAAATAAAATAAATATTTAAGGAGGGCAAAGTCAATTGTACGGAACCATTCGTGCGCGAGTCCGACTAGCACTTTTATATAATATATGAACTTAATACAGAATTATGAAGGAAGGGGAAGGGAACGATTTAAATTGTTTGGATTTTAAATTAAATTATTTACAAATTTTTCTTCTTCTTTTATAGGACAGATTCTACCCAACACGATATTTATGGAATTGAAAGGAAAATTTATTCAATTTTCGAAATTTAAATGACGAACCGTTCGATTATTTTTACCTTACATCGTAAAAACTATATTTTTATGGACCATAAACTCCGATTCGATTTCTGTATATCACTATGCCGAAAGTCTTTGTTGTTTCTCGGCTTTGTTGCGATTTTAATCGAAAAATACTCTATTAACTACGTAACCCGGCCTGCAAGTCCACCCGATTTAGATAAGTGCATTCGACTCGGACGTATATTTCGTTCTCGATTGGTTCTACTTTGATTTATCGGTCATAAATGTTTTCTTGATTACGATTTTCGAATATCCTTCTCTATTTCGATTTTCCGTACTTACCTGTGTACGTAATTTCACGTAGATTTTGTAAATTCTATGTCGTTCACGATTGTTTCGTCATTGGAATGATATAATCGGCTGTCGTTATAATTTCGTCGAAATGATTGAAGTATCTTGTGGGGGAGTTGTTTCAGTTAGATATTATCAATCGATTATCGTTTTTTCTCTATCAATTTTTGACGGAGCAACTTTGAATATACGTGGCAATTACCATTTATATAATATAAGTTGCGGGCAGGGTTTAGAGCAGAGGTTCCCAAACTTTTTTTTCTCATAGACCACTTTGAAAATTTTGTTGGTTCCGGTGGACTCCCTGCAGCTTAATTTCTACCATATTCCCAAAACTCGACAAAAAATTTGAAGATTAGATCTAACTATGGAAATTTGTGTTGCGGCTGAGTTCCAACAACGAATTAACAGTCTTCGAAAGAAAAGTGAGAATTTATTGGCCAATTAATTAATTGCTTGGGCTGTGAGTAGATGTCAAAAAAGTAAAGTTTGCATATCCAGAAAGTGATTCCATCCAAATTTTTTTTGACATCTACTCAAAGCGAAGCACAAGAAACCAATCAACTCTCACTTATTTTATTTAGAAATCTCACCCCCCCTCCCATTCGGAATGGTAAAAATAAAAAGATGAATAGTATATTATCTTGTGTTGTATTTATTCAAATATGTAATTAATACACTAGTAATTATAATTGTTCTCATATTGCATTGTAAGATTAACATTACAATGTTATATGATAACAGTCATGATATAATTGAAATTTAACATTAATAACTTAACGTAACTTCTACAATGATAATCACAAAGGAGTATCATTATTTTAATAGGAAGGGATTTACTTGATGGATTGAACAGCAAATAATCAATATTTGGCTTTAGTTTTGTTTAGAAATAACCGCAAATCTGCTCCTTTTTTGTTAAAATTGTTGGTAACGACACTAAAAAACTTTTTTTCGACAAGAATATGACGAGGGAAATCCGCTATCAAAAGCTTTTTTCGCAAATCCCCACAGTCCAGGATATTTTTTCGGGTATTTCTGCCTGCAGGCAAATGTTTGATGATACCATTTTTTAAAAATTTCACCTTCAGCATTGTTAGTGCTAAGCTAGAGTAGCTTTCTCTTGTAATATATTCTCCACTTCCGTTTCATTAAATGGATTTTTATGCATGGTGGTATTTGCTCCTCAGAATATCTTCAAAACTGATTTTTGAAGTCTCAATCATGCAGGGCATTAAATTTTGAATCATCAACATACAAGAGGCATTCTACCTGTGATAACGGTACTCAATTTTTCCGCACACTGGCAAAAACTATCATCGCTTCACTTTATTTTTCCTCCCAAAATTTAGGAAACAAATGAGTAACGTTTATATCCTTGGCATTCGTATTTATATTGGTAAAAAATCAAAACAAGTTCATGCACACTCTCACCACAAGTCGTATTTCGTTCCTTTACAAGTCTGAACAAGAGTTGCGGACGACGGACAGTGGTGGTTGCAAGTCTCGAGACGTTGTACTGAATATTAAATATGCTGGTTTGGACAAGTAACAGTCGCTGAACTTCTTAAAATATTATCTGCCTACATTGATAGGTGAAGCCTAGCCAAAATTTTAGTTCTTCAATATCGAAACCAGATAAATTTTCGTGGACCCCCGCTTACGAATTGTGAACTCCCATTTTTTTCTCACGCCAACGTAGACCCCCGTCAAGTCTCCCGTGGACCCCTGGGGGTCCACCTGGACCACTTTGGGAATCAATGGTTTAGAGTATCGAAATAGTGAGTTATGGATGATTTATGACGTACGGCTTGATCAATAATGCAGACTCTTCGGTTTTATTGAATGTAGCAGAGCAGAACGTACATATTGCTAACCTTTTCTTTCAATATGAATATTATACTAGTACAGACAATGAAATAGACAAGAATAACAAGGTCTTTTCAGTCTGGGGAAGCAAAAGAAGAGGTAGAAATATTTGCCAGAAAGGGAGGAAGAACGCCTTTAACTGATCCATAACCTTTATGTGGCATAGAAAATGCACCTATAAGAAAGAGTTTCGGGAGAAGAAGGAAACTGAAAGAGAAACACCCTGGTAGAATCTTCCAGGGATGGATCACTCCACAAAGTTCCTTCGGAACTTTGAAACTGCGAGATCCAAGGGATATCTGGATCTCAGTAAGAACAAATTACACCTCCTCACTGGCTTCCTTATAGGTCACTGTCGCCTCAGGAAGCATCTGATGAGAATAGGTTTATCAGAAACTGACGAGTGTAGATTATGTGGATAGGAGGAGGAAACTACTGTTCACCTGGTTACAGAATGCCTTGCCATTACAAGTCAACGGAAATATAGGCCAAGCTACAGAGATTTTTTCATGTAAAAAGTGTTAGAAGAAAACCAGCTCCGCTATTGTGTGTAAAATAGTTCCACATGATATAGTGATATGTTTTTCACTCGACTTTATTATTTATGTCATTGTTATTAACAATTTTATGCAAAATTTTTTTTAGTTTTTTGCTTATAAAATTGAAACTATCAGAGTAATCGTGATGGTGTCAATAGACTTATTGTAGAAAATGAAAGGACGAAAAAAATGAGAGGTCGGACGACTCGATCAGACCCTTAGTCTAAGGGAAAATTGGAAAAAATCGTCCAAAATGCAGTTTTTTCAAAAGTTCATAACTCGGTTATTTTTTGAGTTGTAGCGTAGATCCTCCGGTTAGTATTATTTATCAATATAAACTTTATTTGTGCGAAGAGCAGAAACTGTCCGATGCATATTTTTTGATCTGTGGCCATTTGATTATGTTACTATGCAATTTTCCAGCAGACCTGAATGCGACAGATATGGTCTGATTTCAATTTACAAAAAAGATTTTGAAAGTAGAATTCTCATACTTCAAAACGTTCATCTTGTTTTTCCATAAAAACGCTGAGAAATGTGTTAAAAATAAAGCTGAACATGACGAAAAACGGCCGAGCGCGTGAGAGTAGTTGAAGAGTGGGGGTAGAGCAGCAGGTAAGGAGAAGTATGACATTCGAAAGCGTCGGCATTTTGAACGTGACAGTAATTTCTAAACGTTGTCAGATAATAATTGTAAACCCCCACTCTTCAACTACTCTCACGCGCTCGGCCGTTTTTTGTCATGTTCAGCTTTATTTTTAACATATTTCTCAGCGTTTTTATGAGAAACCAAGATGAACATTTTGAACTATGAGAATTCTACTTTCAAAATCTTTTTAGTAAATTGAAATCGGACCATACCTGTCGCATTCAGGTCTGCTGGAAAATTGCATAGTAACATAATCAAATGGCCACAGATCAAAAACTATGAATCGGATAATTCCTGATCTTCGCACAAATGAAGTTCATATCAATAGCTAATACTGGCCGGAAGATCTACGCTACAACTCAAAATATAACCGAGTTATGAACTTTTGAAAAAACTGCATTTTGGACGGTTTTTTCCAATTTTCCCTTAGACTGAGGGTCTGATTGAGTCGTCCGACCTCTCATTTTTTTCGTCTTTTCATTTTCTACAATAAGTCTATTGACACCATCACGATTACTCTGATAGTTTCAATTTTATAAGCAAAAAACTAAAATAAACGCGATTTTTTGCATAAAATTGTTAATAACAAAGATATAAATAATAAAGTCGAGTGAAAAACATATCACTATATCATGTGGAACTATTTGACAAACAATGGCAGAGCTGGTTTTCTTCTAACACTTTTTGCACAAAATGCTCACTCTAAATCTCTGTAGCTGGCCTAATAATGTTTTGACAAGAAACTTGTGAGTGCGAGGACGTAAGCTCCTTGAAGCCTTTCCAGATATTGAAGTACATTAGTACTCTGGAATTAGAAGGCGAGCTGTAGATGGCGCAGTAGTGAAAACAGCTCTGATGGGGGGGCACAATAGAACTTGAGGTCGCGGTGCAGCGTAACCCCCTATTGAATGAATAAATAAGAGGCAAGCATCCAACCAACATAAGCTGGAAGAATAGGTTCGCAATTGTCATTCTTGGTTTCACCAATTTGAGTAGGGAACAGGGGGACTTCTGGGCATTATGATCTAGTAACGCACGAGGTGCATACAAGATTTTATTTTTCACGAAAAAATTATTTTATTATAATGAAAAATCGATTTTAAAATCGGTTAATTGCTCCTATACTTTACATTTTCCTTCTCATAGTAAGCATGTCATTTGTTGATATTTTGACGTTTGTGAATATTTTTGTCATCATATAGTCTTATAGAAATAATGGAAATGAAAATGAATTTACCCAAAAATATCATAGAAAATGCAGCCAAAACTGCGAATAATTCATTGCCGGAGAAATCCAAATTCGTATACGACAAGGATTATCAAGTATTTAATCAATGGAAGTTGCTTCATTTCTCCTCGTACAATTAGCGGGCGTTATGATCCATAATGCCCGCTCATAATGCCCTCGGACAAAATGAATGTATTTATAGCAACCGTATCTGAGGTAAAATCAACAAATAATATACATGATGAACAAAACTAAATTTGAATTTACTACGTTTATTATCACAAAATATATTATCACAAATTATATTTTGTGATAATAAACGTAGTAAATTCAAATTTAGTTTTGTTCATCATGTTAAATTATCACGTAGTAACGACGGATTCCATCAACTATTTAAATAATATACAAGTGAAAAATAAAATCCTTTTTGTAATGTTTTCGTTGAACCATAAATTCGAGAAATTTTGTAAATTTCATCTTATCATTACTTCCTATATTTAATAAAAACCTTTGTCGAAGATAATTTTTTTTCCATTATTATTCTACATTTAATAAAACAATTTCTGGAAATTAATTCATGTGTTATATCCATACTGTGATATAACAGGGGAAATTTCCTAAACTTCTCGGTAAACAATAAATTATTGGGGCCTCGGTAGACCAGCGGTAAGGTGAACCGCCTATGCCGTTTGTAAACCGAGGATTGTGGGTTCGAGTCCCATCTTGCTCTTGGGTGTTGTATATGTCCGGAATTTAGTGGTTCTATTTATATAATTAAAATTGTTGGGTAATGTACATAGTTTACAAGCCCATTGGCCCTTCGGAACCGGCGTTAAACTGTAGGTCCCTTGAGAAAAAAAAATTATTCCATAAAAATTCCAGACATTTTGTGAATCTATTCTTTTTATATTCAATAAAAACTTTTGTTGAAAATTATTGTCCTACACATAAAAAAACCATTTTTGATGATAAAGGTATGTTATTAGCTCACTTAAATCTTACGACTGTATCAGGTATATAGTAAACCATAAATTTTGTTGATTATTTTTTTTATTTTCTAATGAATTCGCATTGAACTAACGCTATTGTTATTCACGTTGTTAATCCGAACAAATATTGAAATATTATCTACCTCCTTTTATTTTGACGCAACAATTAACGTAATTCGTGAAATCCGTGTATCTGTAATTAGGTACCACGATTTTTAATGACCATTATTTGCCTGCCAGGTGATTTATTCGGTTTTAGATAGTGAAAAATCGTTTTTCGTAACTATTGTCGTTAATTAGTTGGCGTTTCGAAAATCCCTTTGTGTTAGAATTGTGTCAGATGGGAGTGGGGGAAGCGAAAGTATCCCAAATAAGTATTTGGTTCTGATTAGGTACCGATCAACCAAAATTTCACTCTTCAAAAATCATCATATGGTATATCATATTTTTGAGCTTCAATTTCACTTGAAACTAGACGCAACATTATGCTGAAGTTTTACTGTTGAAGATTACAATAATCTATCTATACAGAAGAATTAGATTGCTTAAGAACTTTCGGTTATATCGGCAACAATTTTTTTTTGCAAATGGTACATCAGATTGAATTCACGTGGTTTCATTTATCTCATTCGTTTTAGAAACAAATAAATAATTGCGATAGCAGAATTTTAAAATAAATATTTGACAATTTTCCGAATCCTTCACTAAATGCTTTACCATTGTCTACCAACTCAAAGTATTTGTAGTGAGGGACTTTTATGATAAGATCTAATCTAGCAATAGATGGCGCTTTGGACGAATTACTCCTCTGTCATTAATAATCCATTAGTTTTACCTGGGGGACTTCGCCGGAGTCCGGTTGAGAGGGCAGTTTAGTATTAAAGAATCGATTTTTTGGTCGTGATCTTTTCATTGTTCCTCCTTGGTTTTTTACGGAGTCTGTGCGAAGAAAACCCATATAAGTTGTAATAATTCTAATACCTAATAAGCAAGGTGAGTGTGATTTGTCGACAAATCTGTATAATATTGTAGTGCTCTTAGTGTGTAAGTATAGATATTATCAAGTAAGATTCGGAACAAGAATCCATCGCACCCTGTTTGATAATTGTTATTTTTCACTTGTATATTATTTGTTGATTTTACCTTAAATACGGTTGCTATAAAGTCACCCATGCCCTAGGGCGTTATGCGCGGGCATTATGGATCATAACTCCCGCTTATTGTACGAAGAGAAATGAAGCAACTTCCATTGATTAAATACTTCATAATCCTTGTCGTATACGACTCTGGATTTCTACGACAATGAATTATTCGCAGCTTTGGCTGCATTTTCTATGATATTCTTGGGTAAATTCATTTTCATCTCTATTATTTTTATAACACTACACAAAGAAAGCAGCAACGACATTCACTAAATATGATGACAAAAAAATTCACAAACGTCAAAATATCAACAAATGACATTCCTACTATGAGAAGCAAAATGGAAAGTACAGGAGCAATGAACCGATTTTAAAATCGATTTTTCATTATAATAAAATAATTTTTTCGTGAAAAATAAAATCTTGTATGCACCATGTGCGTTACTAGATCCAAACGTTCATCGGGCGTTAGGATCTATACATAAATAACTATTTTGTACACCAGCCATTGAAAGTGACGTTGTTAATGCCTTCTTTGAATTTTGAAAGTGCATGTTTATAAGGTATAGTGTTAAAAATATTTTTTTCGTAATCCCATATTGTTATTTTGATTTAACGGTATTCAGATGAAAATTGAAAAGTCAGTGTTAACGGCCGCCGGCCGTTATAATTTCATAACGGCCGGCGGCCGTTATGAAATGACTTGGGGGCGTTCAAGTATTACGTAACGCAATTTGGGGGGAGGGGGGTCTTGTAAAACGTTACGATGCGTTACAGGGGCGGGAGGGGGGTTCGAACAACGCGCTACGTAACATTGATTTTTATTGAAATAAAAAACTAGAGAATTTGAATCTCCGAAGTTGTTAACTCTTTTCGTTCATTTTTTACGGGGAATCCCTCGATTGTATTGTAAGTCAGTTTTATTTTGTTGTCCCAAGTTGGCAACTCTATCCGTTTATGTTTTATGGGGAATACCTCGACTGTATTATTCGTCATTTATATTTTGTTTCCGTTGCCAGATTTTAAACACGAAATACACAGGAGCGAAACTACGAAACTATCTACCTACATACATACATATATATATATATATATATATATATATATATATATATATATATATATATATATATATATATATATATATATATATATATAAATATATTAAAATAATAATATATATATATATATATATATATATAATATATATATATAATATATATATATATATATATATATATATATATATATATATATATATATATATACCTATATTATATATATATATAATATTATATATATATATATATATATATATATATATATATATTATATATATATATATATATATATATATATATTATATATATATATATATATATATATATATATATATATATATATATATATATTACATACATATTACATACATATGTAGAGAAAGAGAGACTTTTGAAATTGGGTTTTTGATGCCAAGCATCCTGAAATGTCATGAAACGAAAAACTATCTTGGACCTAGGTCCTACTTTGCTAATCGCACCCATTTCAATAAGCAGGTTTTCAAAGTGAAAACCAGCTACTAAGCGAAAATTGAATAATGCATGAGAAAAATAATGGTGGATGAAATTAGCTAAAAATGTATGCAACGACAGGGCTAAGTCAGGAAAACGGCATAATTAAATGTAAGATTAGTAGTAAAAGTTTATTAGGACAAATTTGAGCCCTTTTCAACATATCACATTATGTATGATTGTTTATTAAATAAAAATCTCTTGTTTTGTTTAGTATTAACGACACGATTAAAACAATAAAAACGGTATTTTAGCAACTTTCCGGACTTTGCGCAACATATTTGTGACTTTTAGGTAAAAATGGTCACTTGGGTGTTAAGTAACGTTTATAGGGGGGAGGAGGGGTTCATGAAAACGTTACGGAGCGTTACATAGGGGGGAGGGAGGGTCAAAAATCTTCAAAAATTGCGTTAAGTAATACTTGAACGGCCCCTTGTTCAAATATTTATTTCAAAACTTGGTCCACAGCGAGTTGGGAGAATACACCTCTGATTTTCATTTCGCATAGGCTAATAATACATCTTCATTGACCACCTTTACATTCTTGCTTTTACGCCACATTTCAAAATTTTCATATTCTTTTTGATATCGCTCTTGAGTTATTTTCGGCAGTTAATCAACACTCGCTGCACTGCACATGATTCTCCCAATATTTCTGAAGAAATTTGATTTTGTTCCTCAATTTCATCAATTTCATCCATGGTCGTCGTTAAAGCGAACTTGAGAACACATAAAACTGACGTTGTTTATAAAACTGTCAAACTGTTCCATGACAACAGAGTGCACGACGTTGGGATTTTTCTTTAGAATTGGGGGTACGGAGTTTTTTCTCTCTTCGGAATCAAAATATAATCTTTCAACGGGATTACGAAAAATGTTTAACGACATACGGCCGATACGCAAATAACGGATTCGGTTAGTTATAATCCTCGGCTGCGCCTCGGATTACAACATCCAACCTCATCCGTTATTTGCTACATTTCGGCCTTGTTACGTTAATAACTATAACGCTCGTGTTATAAATATTTTCAACACGAAGTGCTAAATTAAAAATCCTTATAAAAGAACATTTTTAACGACAGTTTCACTGAATTTTTCTTCTATGTTCTTCAATCTACACCAGGCGAAAAAATTAGTATATGCAATTTCGTACTGATGGCGCGACTTTTTTGGCAGCATGAAGTAGAAATAGCAAGTAACCCCTTAATAAATTTGTTGAAAAATGCAGTACCTGGTAGCAATTCGGTTTCAATTTTCTAAGTATTTTATTTAAGTTCCTAGATATCTGTTGATGTATTTACTCATCATTTAGTCAGCATCAGGCAAAATCGTGCGTTATTATCAAAATATTTGTGAAAATTTTAATCGAGTTTGTTTTATTTTGAATTTTAAAATTTCCTCTGATGACGAAACAAATGACGTCTTCTTCCAAATATATTATTATCTAAGTGTAATAAAAAGCTTAACTTTATATATTATTGTATTTTTTACTGTTATGAGATTAGTTTAACGATTGTTTTTTCCAACGAAATTTGAAGATAAAGCTTCACCTTGATTCTTCAAATGGAATTGAATGTTATAGTGAAACTTCTAGCTTAATTTCAAGATTTAGGAGAAACCATGAAAAACAGAAATTTTGAATATACACTGGCCAGCAAAATTAACGCACCACTAAAATTTGGGTCAATTTCAAAGTTAATTTTCTCGCGAACTGCTGAATCGCGATTTAGATAAAAAAAAATTTCAATGTAGCTTAAATCTTCGGAAATGACGTTATGAAAAGAGAGAAAATTTAAATTTGAGTTTTAGGCATATACTGGGTGTTTGAAGAAAAACTAGTTTAATGCACAACTTTTGTCATATTCTGTGGGAATTCCCATCAACATTATTAAGTGTCTCTCTAAGTCAAAATATAGCCTCATCTTTTACAAGCATTTTGTTTTTTTATTCAATTTTTTATCTTGCTTATTAAATGAAATACGGAATTTAATGTAAAACGTAACAACTAAAATTTTTTTCAAAAAAATTTGAAATAAAATCTTAAACATTAAAATAAAAAGTCAACATCGGGTGTTTTCTCCCCTATTTCTTATAACTGATTGACATCGACGACCCATATTTTGAACCAGACGTCTAATTTTTGCTTGATCAATATTTGTCCATATTTCCCTCGTAATGTTTTCTACATTATCCAAGGAGGCAGGTGGGGGTTGATGATCTCTAAGCTGCCTTTCATTAGATCCCATAAATGTTCTGTAGCGTTAAGGTCTGGACTACCTGGAGGCCAATCTAGGACCTCAATATTCACCTGATTTAGATAAGTTTGTTTCATTTTCGCAGTATGTGGTCTGGCATTATCTTGCATTAGTATAAAATTATCTCCAATATAACCAGCCATAGGGACCACATGCTCTGAAAAAATTTCGTCAATGTACTTTTCGCTATTTAAAGGTGCTCCATGCAAGGACATGTCTGTACGAGCTGCCAAAGAAAGTCTTTTTTCGACATTAAATTCTATATTTCATTTAATATGTGAGATAAAAACGTGAATAAAAAAACAAAATGCTTGTAAAAGATGGGGTTATATTTTGACTTAGAGAGACACCTAATACTGTTGATGGGAATTCCCACAAAATATGACAAAAGTTCTGCATTAAACTAGTTTTTCTTCAAACACCCAGTATATGCCTAAAACTCGAATTTAAATTTTTTCTCTTTGCATAACGTAATTTCTGAAGATTTAAGCTACATTGAAAAAAAAATTTATCTAAATCGATTCAGCAGTTCGCGAGAAAATTAACTTTGAAATTGACCCAAATTTTAATGGTGCGTTAATTTTGCTGGCCAGTCTATATTCTTCAGGTAGATAGGTAACTCACAGAAGTTTGCATATTAAATGCACCATTTTGAAATTTTTACGATTATGCAACTATAAATATTGCAAGTAACAACATATTATTCAAAGTTCGGAGCTAAAATTGAAATTTTAAACAACGAGAATTTTTACTCTTTACTCAACTTCTGCTAGCTCTTAAGCTACGGTTCCACCGGAGGAACATTTTGTTGCTGAATGTTTCTCCTTGTTGCCAAGGGTAGAAACTTATGGAAACATACGTCAATTTCTTGTTTCCACTGAAGCAACTGAAATTGTCAATAGTTTCATATTATTAAGTTGCAACAATCAACATTTGTTGCCGAAACATAATAGAAATTTTAAGGAACATTTTGGAACATTTACGGATACAAGCAACAACAACAAAAACGTTCCTCAATTTTCCTCCTGTGGAAACGTAGCTATATATTTATAGGCCAAGCTACAAAGATTTTTCCATGTAAAAAGTGTTAGAAGAAAACCAGCTCCGCCATTGTGTGTAAAATAGTTCCACATGATATAGTGATATGTTTTTCACTCGACTTCGCGTTTTTTTTAGTTTTTTGCTTATAAAATTGAAACTATCAGAGTGATCGTGATGATGTCAATAGACTTATTGTAGAAAATGAAAAGACGAAAAAAATGAGAGGTCGGGCGACTCGATCAGGCCCTTAGTTTGAGAGAAAATTGGAAAAAACCGTCCAAAATGCAGTTTTTTTCAAAAGTTCATAACTCGGTTATTTTTTGAGTTGTAGCGTAGATCCTCCGGTTAGTATTATTTATCAATATAAACTTTATTTGTGCGAAGAGCAGGAACTGTCCGATGCATAGTTTTTGATCTGTGGCCATTTGATTATGTTACTATGCAATTTTCCAGCAGACCTGAATGCGACAGATATGGTCTGATTTCAATTTACTAAAAAGATTTTTAAAGTAGAATTCTCATAGTTCAAAACGTTCATCTTGGTTTTCTTTAAAAACGCTGAGAAATATGTTAAAAATGAAGCTGAACATGACGAAAAACGGCCGAGCGCGTAAGAGTAGTTGAAGAGTGGGGGTAGAGCAGCAGGCAAGGAGAAGTATGACATTCGAAAGCGTCGGCATTTTGAACGTGACAGTTATTTCTAAACGTTGTCAGATAATAATTGTAAACCCCCACTCTTCAACTACTCTCACGCGCTCGGCCGTTTTTTGTCATGTTCAGCTTTATTTTTAACATATTTCTTAGCGTTTTTATGAAAAACGAAGATGAACGTTTTGAACTATGAGAATTCTACTTTTAAAATCTTTTTAGTAAATTGAAATCGGACCATATCTGTCGCATTCAGGTCTGCTGGAAAATTGCATAGTAACATAATCAAATGGCCACAGATCAAAAACTTATCATCGGACAGTTCCTGATCTTCGTACAAATGAAGTTCATATCAATAGCTAACACTGGCCGGAGGATCTACGCTACAACTCAAAAAATAACCGAGTTATGAACTTTTGAAAAAACTGCATTTTGGCCGGTTTTTTCCAATTTTCCCTCAGACTGAGGCTCTGATCGAGTCGTCCGACCTCTCATTTTTTTCGTCTTTTTATTTTCTACAATAAGTCTATTGACACCATCACGATAACTCTGATAGTTTCAATTTTATAAGCAAAAAACTAAAAAAAAAACGATTTCTTGCATAAAATTGTTAATAACAAAGATATAAATAATAAAGTCGAGTGAAAAACATATCACTATATCATGTGGAACTATTTTACAAACAATGGCGGAGCTGGTTTTCTTCTTACTCTTTTTGCACAAAATTCTCACTCTAAATCTCTGTAGCTTGGCCTATTATTCGTTTTCGTACTCCACTGCACACTGAAAATCAGCGACACGAATGTTTACTAGTTGCGTTCTCGACACGTTTCCACTGCGATAGCAACACGGATTTTTTCACAAATGTTTCCTATTTTCCTTTGAAGTTTACCGCTCAAAATGGAAACCGGCGACAAGTATTAACAGTCAACATTTGTTGCCGAAAAATGAAGAAATTTGATGAACATTTAGGAACATTTTCGGATACATTGAACAGCAACAAAAACGTTTATCCGGTGGAATCGTAGCTTGAAAGGCGACAAGTAGAAACAACATTTGTTGTCGAAACATAAGGAAATTTTAAAGAATATTTAGAAAAATTTTCGGAAACACGCAACAGCAACAAAAATGTTCCACAACCTTCCTCATTGATCCTCCGGTGGAACTGTAGCTTAAGACTATTCCTTCGAAGTTCAAAATATCGACACCAGAGGTCTCGCCGTCCAAATAATCGGCGATTACGCTTCACTGAAAATGTAAATGAAGTGTAGACCTCTTCTCTCTTCTGTAACACTAGACGTTATATCAGAGGTTGCCGCCCACTTCCGGGAAGACATTCTGTGCGACATACACTTCCGGAACATTTCAATTGGTTCCGAGAATCGCTGTGAGACGCAGTTTGGGAATTTCAGAATTACCTCTTTATGCTTTTTAGTGACAAATTGTTCAATGAAAAATAGTGAACGTTTGAAGTCATTACTTAAAAATTCTGTTATCAGTGGTTGATTGTTCAGCGTAATTTCCAAATTTTTTGATGTTTAGTGATTCGTTTCCGAGAATATTAGTCAAAATACTGTCAAACGTCCTAAGTTACATTTGGAAATTGGATAGCTACTTCTTTAGTTATATATATATATATATATATATATATATATATATATATATATATATATATATATATATATATATATATATATATATAATCTCTTGATAATTATTAGCAATAACAGGCTTGTTGAATCTTAAAAAACTCGATTTTATTAAAAAGTTGAAAAAAAAAAGTTTTGATAAAGCCACGAATGTCGTGGCGAAACGTCAACTTTTTAATAAAATCGAGTTTTTTAAGATTCAACAAGCCTGTTATTGCTAATAATTATCAAGAGATTAGAAATAGTTCACAGGCAACAACAATTTGAATAAATAATTATATATATATATATATATATATATATATATATATATATATATATATATATATATATATATATATATATATATATATATATATATATATATATATATATATATATATATATATATATATATATATATATATATATATATATATATATAGTTGTTTTTATTCCCGAATTACTAGAGGGTATTGTCTGATGTGAAAAGAAAATTTACTACAGACTTTTTATGGGTAGAAGTTTGAAATACTGAATGTTCGCTAGAACATTTCTCATATTTATAAGGCTAATTTAATTGATTATATATTATAGTAAGGAAAAATTAATGGAATAAAAAGCTGTGAATGATAAGAACATCCAATTAATATAAATTATATACAGGAAAAATTGGAAATGATGCTCTGCTAGTTTTTTCTTCAAATCAAAGTATTTCACGTAATATTTCAACTGTTATTCGAGTTTTGAATACAAAGTTTAAATTATTTTATTTCTTACACATTTTTGAAAGTAGCTAGAATAACCTCAAAAATATATAAAACGACGAATTAATAATGAATTTCGAAGAAAAGGAAGAATAAGTAGAAATCATAAAAAAATAAAGATGCATTAAAAAAGTACAAACATCATAAAAAATGAAAATAAATTGAAAAGAATAAATAATGAAAAATGACGGTTCAAATATAAAAAAGCATGAAAATAAAAAAAAAGATATAAATATACTTAAATGAAAACCACTAATTTATCTAAGTTTTCATAATATTATGTAAGTAGCGAAGCCGTGTGTGCTGTATTATTCAAAAAAAGGTTTTTCATGAATTTTTTTTTCCAGAATTGAAGGAATTTCAGTTAAATATGGCACACACAGAAATAGGCAACAGGCAAATACAGAAATATCTTTAAAATTCTATACAATAATGATTTATTTTGTCAATTGATTGGACATATGCCATCTTCTTATTGAATTTCTAGACATTTCCTGATGAGGCTGGCCTTAATGAATTAATAACGCGATTTAATGACACCCAGCCATTTAAAATCGGAGTCATTTCCTCTTCTAATGTATATATATATATATATATATATATATATATATATATATATATATATATATATATATATATATATATATATATATATATATATATATATATATATATATATATATTTATATATATATATATATATATATATATATATATATATATATATATAGATCGTTACTCCTTCTAAGAAAAAATTTCATTGTGTTTTTCCCGAGAATTTTTCGACTCTTGAAGTAAGTACGTTGACTCTTTTCTAATCGCCGACTTGGAGATCATTTCAGGAAAAGGTTGGTCGCTGAAAATCACAAAATTCCACAGCAACATGAGAATTAATTGAAGGACTGAGCAATTTTGTGACCTCTCTTTGATTGTGTTTTTACCCCGAGGCGAAGCTAAGCGGTTATAGTCTCACGACAAAAAGTTAGTAGCTGGTCCGATTTCAAAAATTCCAACGGATATCGATAAAACACATATGATTTCATAAGAAAAGTGTTTTCAAAAATTTTTCCCCACAAAGAATAAAAAAATTATAGCGTTTTTTAGATTTTTTTTGTCCATAGACATGTGGTGCTATCTATAAATCTTAAACCTAAACCGATTTTTACAATACTGAAATAAAATGATAGCATTTAATGTGTAGTTTTTTAATTTATATAATACATTCAAAAAATATTGACGTGGCGCCACCTAGAAATAAAAAAATTAGTAAAAATTACGAATTTCACTCAAATTTCTGATTATATCTCAAATAGTATACATTTCCCGATATAGTCACCATGGGGAAAAATGATCTGCGATGAACTTATCAGGCATTACGACATGCACATGCGCCGAGGGGTTTTATCATTCCTAGTGCTACGCAGTAGGGTGTCCGGATTTTTTAACAAATTTTTTCATAAAATTTACTTTGAAGTTTTTCTTCATGAGTTATTTCTTATCATGTACATCTCCTGTTATTCATCGCCATTTCTTTTCATTTCTGAATAGTTTTTTGATATATTTCTTTCTGAGGAAACTTTCTTCCCTCTCACACTCTTTTATAAAAACTAGTGGACGCCCATTTGTTGAAACTTGACTGTAATTGATTGTATTTAATGTATTCGTATATAACTTTTCAAAACAGTTGTTCGTATTCTTCTTGGACTTCAATTCAATGTATTGAAATATGTTTCACAAATATAACATTCAAAGTGTTATTTTTCTCAAATTTACTCATCAAAAGTTCGTTGAACTGTTTAAGGTTCGAAACGAAGGCAATGTACGTAATCCCTTCGGGTTATTCACTTCTGCAATGTACTATTAAACTCGTCTCGTTTGTTTTCATCTCGGACCTGTCGAATTACGAATTTCCGTCACGTGTTCGCAGCCCCCCATTCGGAATTTCTCGAACGAACGAACGAAAATTGTCGGTTTGCCTCACGCGCTATGATCGAGAACTGGTTCCCTTCGCATATTTTACGCAAAAAAACGGAAGATGCAACGCCGAGTTATGCTCGCGGTCCGCCCAATTCCAAGAAGTCATCACGTCAAATTAACCGCCCCTGATGATGATCGGGGATCATTGACATCTCGGTGACGTCGTCTGAGGATCGCTACTTTCGATTCTGCGGCTGTCGTTCCTCCAGATTTCGATGTACATCTAGGCACTTGTCATTATTACATTATTTCTATAAGACTACACAAAGGAAGCAGCAATGACATTCACTAAATATGATGACAAAAATATTCACAAACGTCAAAATATCAACAAATGACATGCCTCGGGCCTAAGGTCCTCGGGCCGAATGTTACTCTCCGGGCGTTAGGATCTATATAACGCACTTGGTACATAAATAACTATATCGAATTTGATGAGCTGATCGTCAATAACCCTTTCGATCACGGTGTACAATATATTGTACAACACGTTACGTAAATCCTAACGAATTTGTTGTATGCTTCTATTCACTTTACTCACACACATCCTTATCACTATTTCAAACTGTTTCCTTCACCTAGCGTAAATTTTTTTATTAATGGTACCTGTTACTGAGTTGTAGTAGTTGTTTCAGAATGTTGAAATGAGGTGGCGCTTCAAACTTTAAAACATGTTGTGACATGTCTGCAATATTTATTTTGGTAATAACCGATACGTGCATTTGTTACTTTCATAGTGAACTTGCTGAAAATTCAGTTTGTTTTTTCTATATTGGAGTAAATATTACTGTACAATGTATTGTACATTGTGAGTAGACGGAAATCGAGAGATATGGTGAAAAATTCCACGTTATTTAGAGTTCTTGTTATATTAGATTTATTTCATAGTAGTACGAATTGAAAAATGAGTAAAAAGTGCCGTTAACTGAAGAACAACTATTGGAAATAATTGAGGAGGGCCTATCAGATATTGAAGGGCTTAGGGATGTCGATTATGGATGGGGAGATAGGGACGTAGAAGTAAGCAATAATTATGATGATGAAAATACGGTAAGAAAGAAGTTCAGATGATATGGAAGTTAATTTTGATGATAAATCCTTTTCTTCCATATGCAAATTTTCTGAATGTACATCTAGAACGAATTTTGTTGTACTAAGTGCAATATACATTTATGCATTTCAAAAAAACAAAATTTGTTTTTGATATATCACACAAATAAATGATCAGCTGTAACCTTGTGTTGTTTTTCAATTGCATTCCATTTTACAAAATCGCAAATACACTACCACTTATTCAAAATGTGCAATATACTTATTGTAACAAATCATATATACGTTTACTCACAATGTACCAGTATATTCATATATAGCCGTTTACTCAACTAATGTACAGTATATTGTACACATCACAAACCCCCCCTAGAATGGATGACATAGAATTTTACACTAAAAAATTGTAAAAAAATAAAAGAGTAGTCTTCCTAATTTCAGATTTTTATCATGACAAACAAATAATACGTGTGCGAAAGGGTTACAAGATAAACCCAGATGCTTGTTTACATTCACACTATGCTACTTGTAAAATCAAATACAAAAATTTTAATTTTTGAAACGACTCCTCGAAGTGCAATAGTCTGTCAATAACTATTCTAGGTTTATTGTTTAGAAAAACGTAATTTTGTGTGAATCTGGTTCAATAATACAGATCTTGTTAGGGGCTGTGGATTCAGTTTTGGGACCAAAATGACAGGATTGACCAGGGGAGTTTTACAAAAAATCTAATGAAAAATCGGAGATGAAAATTCGAAAAAAAAGTCCAGGTACACATAGAATTTTTGATTTTGAAATCGAGAATCCCTGACGAAGCCATGTGATTTTTGTATAGCTCATAAAATAAACTCATTGAATGATCACTCAGCTCAACATCGCAAGAGTTTACTGCCTTGTAGACCTATAGTATTCAAGACCATGGTGTAAAGTTTCTTATTATGGGCTCTTTCTGCTCTTGCTTTCTAGCTATAATGGAGTTCTGATGAACATGTGGCCATTTTCATTTACAATGCTAACTTCCTTGGCCAATTTTCGGAAACGAACAAAATCTCATTTTCTTGATAGACCTTATTACTCTGTAGAGGACTACTATTCTGAGTGCATTGATTAATCGATATGACCAAATTGAATAACACAGGCATCAGCTTTGATTGAGGAGGATTTGACACTCTCGGTTCTATTATAAAGTTTGTATATATTTTGTATAGAAATGTGATTTGATGGTGTTTTATTTCTATGTTTCACATTGTGTAGTTCTTAGATTTTTTCGCTTGATGTTGTTTTTTATTTCTATATTTTACATTGTCTATTTTGTCGCTTTGTCTATAAATTGTTAAATTTAAAGACAATAAAGCATATTTCGATTTGATTCAACTATTCTTATTTTTCTTTCGACCTGTCCTCGTAAAATTATATCGAATAAGTCCTAGTATTTGAGAATAAGTCATTTTACATATTTCCATGGAAAGGTCGAATGTGATCGTGCGTTCTATTAGCTTGCTAGTTGGGGTTTTTTTCTAGAACGCGACCTCCTCTTAATTTTTAACAACTCAATGGCGAACAACTTCATTTGAGAGTGTCACGTGCGCGCTTAATTTCTGCTGGATAAATATTGATTTTTTGCCACGGCATTTCTAATTCGACATTCGCACAATGGCCATCAAATAAAAC
>JARQZK010001517.1:167500-170000 GCA_030704885.1 Cynegetis impunctata | reverse complement strand
AATCGTTTTTTGAGATTCACCAAGCCTGTTATTGCTAATAATTATCAAAAAGTTAAAAATAGTTCACAGGCAACAACAATTCAAATATATTATATATATATACACATATATATAAGAGATATCAATTATTGGTATAACAGGTTTATTTCAAACATTACATTTTAAAATTAAAATTCATTGGACGTTTCAATGGAGTTTCCATCTTCATCAGCTAAAATCGGGATAAAATACAATTCAAATGCCTACATATAAAACATATATACACATACACTAAAATAAAATAAAATAAATTGTATCTCACCAGAATGTTCGTCGGTAGTTGTCACAATACTACTTGACTCTTGAATCTCAGTTTAACCGATGTATAATCGTTCATGCGCATAGAGCTCATGTATTACAATAATGGGGCATATATCGAACTTAGGCCCTTTATATCTATTTTGTTGTTAACTGTGTTGTCTTGGTTCTTCTGTATAAAAATCATTTCAAGGATTTCGCGTGATTTTAAGTTTTTTTCTATAGTTAGTATGTGTGTTTCATCGTAATCGAAATCATGTCTTTCTGATTGTTTGTGTTTGTTCAGTGCAGTGTTCGCTGTTTTGGCATATCTGTGCGGCTTTTTAGTCTATCTTGTAGACGTTGTGAGGTTTGTCCGAATATATACTTTATTGCAATCTTTGCAGGGAACGCTGTATACTACGTGGGATTTCTTTTCTGTTGGAATTTTGCTCTTTAAGTTGGTGTAGAGTTGTTTTTATCTGATTCTGAGGTTGATGCGCTATCTGTATATTGAACGGTTTTAAAATGTTAGTTATTTTCGGGGTCAGGTATGTGATGTATGGAATAGGTACGTATATTTTTTTATCTGTAGACTCTGGGTGTTAGATCTTGGTTCCTGTTTGTAGGTTTTATGTACTTGGATTTTGATGTTTTTTGTCTATTATATGAGAAGGATAGTTGTTTGCGTTATCAGAAGTGATTTCGCTTTTTTGAGTGTTTCAGGTCGGAATCTGGGAGATGTTAGGTTGCGACAGCTCTGTATATTACGTTTGCTAACAATGCCTTTTATGTGAGATGTGGTGTGCTGAGTGGAAGTCAATTAACCGGTTTGGTGGCTGTGGTTTTTAGTGTACCATTTCGTGTTTAATTTGTTATTTATACGAAATTAATTGTCATGTCTAGGAAATTAATAGAAAAATTGGTCTCTGCTTTCGAGAGTGAATTGTAATTTAGGATGAATATTGTTGAAGCTACCTCCAAGATTTCATCTACCTCATTGGGGTTGGCAATAAGCAAACAGTCGTCTACAAATCTTTTGTATAAAGTTTATTTTGAATTTACTGTCCTGTAATATTATGTTCTTCTATATATTCCATGACTATCTGTGCTGTTAACACTGAAATGGGACTGCCCATCTCGCGACACCATCTGTTTTGTTTGGTTAGAATTGATTTTTATACTGAAAATAATTTGTGTGGAGGAGTAAATTGCAGAGCTTCAACAAATTCACTTTGTGGAATTGATGTGTGGTCTTGTTAAGTTGTGTCCACTTTTGTTCTATAATGGTTTGGTATCATTTGGTTTGGAATGTTTGTATATAGTGAAATCACGTCAGGGAGTACAGTTTGGTGGTTGTTGGGAACATCTATTTGATCCAGTTCTGTTTTAAGTTCGATGGAGTTTTTTATATAGTATTTGTTCTTGTTTGTAATGTTTGACAGTACTGATGCGAGGTGTTTTGAAAGGTTGTATAGTGGGGATTGAATGCTTGAAACTATTGGGCGTAGGGGAATATCTGGTTTATGGACTTTTGGGAGTCCGTAGATTCTGGGTGGTATGCTGTTATGTGTAAGTAATTGTTTGTATAGTGTTTGTGAAGCTCTGCAATTTACTCTCCACACAAATTATTTTCAGTATAAAAATCAATTCTACCAACAAACAGATGGTGTCGCGATGGGCAGTCCCATTTCAAGTGTAACAGCACAGATAGTCATGGAATATATAGAAGAACTAATATTACAGGACAGTAAATTCAAAATAACTTTATACAAAAGATTTGTAGACGACTGTTTGCTTATTGCCAACCCCAATGAGGTAGATGAAATCTTGAGGAGCTTCAACAATATTCATCCTAAATTACAATTCACTCTCGAAGCAGAGACCAATTTTTCTATTAATTTCCTAGACGTGACAATAATTCGTAATAATAACAAATTAAACACGAAATGGTACACTAAAACCACAGCCACCAACCGGTTAATTGACTTCCACTCAGCACACCACATCTCACATAAAAGGCCATTGTTTAGCAACGTAATATACAGAGCTGTCCAACTAAATAACATATCCCAGATTCCGACCTGAAACACTCAAAAAGCGAAAATCAACTTCTGATACGCAACAACTATCCTTCCTCATATAATAGACAAACATCAAAATCCAAGTACATAAAACCTACAACAAGGAACCAAGATCTAACACACCAGAGACTACAGATAAA
>JARQZK010001517.1:60000-165000 GCA_030704885.1 Cynegetis impunctata | reverse complement strand
AATTCTTGATTTTTACCTGTTTATCGTATTCATTCCAAGAGATATCAATTATTGGTATAACAGGTTTATTTCAAACATTACATTTTAAAATTAAAATTCATTGGACGTTTCAATGGAGTTTCCATCTTCATCAGCTAAAATCGGGATAAAATACAATTCAAATGCCTAAATATAAAACATATATACACATACACTAAAATAAAATAAAATAAATTGTATCTCACCAGAATGTTCGTCGGTAGTTGTCACAATACTACTTGACTCTTGAATCTCAGTTTAACCGATGTATGCGCATGAACGATTATACATCGGTTAAACTGAGATTCAAGAGTCAAGTAGTATTGTGACAACTACCGACGAACATTCTGGTGAGATACAATTTATTTTATTTTATTTTAGTGTATGTGTATATATGTTTTATATTTAGGCATTTGAATTGTATTTTATCCCGATTTTAGCTGATGAAGATGGAAACTCCATTGAAACGTCCAATGAATTTTAATTTTAAAATGTAATGTTTGAAATAAACCTGTTATACCAATAATTGATATCTCTTGGAATATATATATATATATATATATATATATATATATATATATATATATATATATATATATATATATATCGTATTAGTAGAGAAAAAAAATAGATTCGATAAGTCACTGTGTCAGGTAAGCAACACCGACGAGGTCTAATATGATGATTTTTCGACTTCAACAGCCGCATCTCCCTCGGAGAGATATCCCATGATTCCGAACAATAAAATAACGCAAAATGGAGCCATAAAACACATCGCTTAAATCATGTTTTATAGCAAACACCGTCGACATCCCTCCGCATCCTCCGCTGCTTAAAATACGACGCTCGCTTCTTCTCGTCTTAGTGAGTGTTAGTGCAGAGTGCAGTTTGAGTCGGACTTGGGAGTCGGGGTTCAGTCTAGGATCGAGAGCGCGTGGAATAACTTCAATCGATATCTAGTGCACGAGCGCGCGGATTGAAGATCTCGAGTTTATATTTTCCGGTTCCGCGAATGCGAAACGGACTGTAAACTGTTTTGCAGGTTAGTTCTGAATAACGACAAAAAATCGACCGAGACTCGTTTCGAATAAATGTTTACTACCCTTTCGGAGTTCGCCAATCGTAGTTTACTGCCGTTGTTATAGTTATTGCGGCGAAATTATCATCGTCTTTATATTTAGAATAAGTCGACGTTTCGTTGTTTATTTAATTTACTTCAGGCGTCTTTCAGCGGAAATGGTTGTTTCGAATGGCTTAAAGCCGCTGGCGGATATTTCGCTCATTATAATTATGTAGATATAAAATTTAATATACTTATATATATATATATATATATATATATATATATATATATATATATATATATATATATTTTTATTTTTTTTTATTTGTGTGTGTGTATGTGAAATATAGAGATTATTGAAATACTATGAGAAACTCACGAATTTCTAGTCGAAATAATGATAAGTTTCAATTAATTCCTTCTGTCAATCAAAAATTACCGTTGTTTCAAAAAAATTTCAAAAATGTCCAGTATGAATCCGGTATATTTTTCAGCAATAGTTCATGAAATTCGCAACTTTCTCTAAACATTTTAATAAACGTTTATAAAATTCTATTTATTGCTGAAAAATCGATAATTTCAAGTTTATTTTGATCACAAAAATGTATCCTATTTTCTAGCGAAAACATTGAAATACCTTCACGCAAAAATTAATAAAGTTTCGTTTCGAAATTAATAATCAATTTAGGTAGGCCAGTTTCAACTTTTGGGCGATAATATATATATATATATATATATATATATATATATATATATATATATATATATATATATATATATATATATATATATAATATAGATATATATATATATATATATATATATATATATATAATAATAATAATAATAATTTATTCCAAAAATACACATTGTAACAATGTTTACATAATTTACAATATGATAACTATTTCAATCTAACAAACATTTTCTTTCTGACACCTATGCATAATATGTATGCCTGTATGTGTCTATTACAGTTTTATATTGTAAGAAGATTAAATACTGTTTTCAATGTTTCTTCATCCCAGCACAAAAAGAAACAAAAACATAAACAGTGAGCGACCGCTCACTTACCACTAAAAAGGAGCTAAAACATGCCCTCAAAATGCCCTGGGTTATCAAAAATAAACTGTTTGCAACTTATACTAAATTTTTTTACATTAGATATGTTCTTTATTGTGAGGAGTAATACGTTATAAAACCTTGCTGCAATGCTATGAAGAGATCTGCGGCTTAAAATTTTTTGATACTTGGGTACAGTTACATTTTTATTGGCCTTACTACGTGTATTTTGCAAGTGATCAATGAGAATCCCCGATCTATCCTTTCTGTGCATAAAACTGCAGGCAGACAAAATGTAAAGTTGCCGTATATCAAAGAGTTATATATATATATATATATATATATAATATTAATATAATTATTATATATATATATATATATATATATATATATATGTATATATATATATATATACATATATATATATATATAATATATATATATATATATATATATATTATATATATATATATATATAATATACATATACAGTGCTTTCATGATGAAAGGAACAAATTCATTAAAAAAATTAGGTTTCTATTTCATGGTTAAAATCCTCGGACAGGTCGATTAGTATTTTTATATTGGGCATTTTTTCGCCAATAAAAATTTTGTAATACAGGGTGTCTCATTCAAGAAGCTTATGGCTTTGTTCATTAGTTTTTTTTTTTTAAAGGTAATACCCTGTATATTATTTCCACTTTACAATTCTACGATAAATTCTTATCACTTTTTGGTGAACATACCAATATGCCTCAACTCGATGGATTGCCAGAAACGGAGAGATAGTGGGTAATGAGAGGTACGATATGAAAACACACAAATGTAATTACTAATTTAATTTTTACATATGCTTCAATCTGTTGTCCGTTTACTTCGAGACATTTTTTGAAGTCGATTCCAATGTTTCCCGTTGCACATTTTCAATTACTTCTTGGACTGATAAGTCTTATTTCCTGCCTGATTCTCTCTTTTAGATCATCAATTATTATTTGGTCTATTCAAATAAACTTTAGACTTCAAATAACCCCCCATAAGAAAAAATCCAATGGGGGTTATGTCCGGTGATCTTGGCGGCCCACTCCAATCCGGACCTCTCCGTCCTATCCATCTGTTGGGAAAAGTTGCATCAAGAAATTGTCCGAACAGCGATTGAATAGTGAGGGAGGTGCCCCATCTTGTTGAAACCATATATCTCGTTTATTAAGGTATGTCAGGATCTTGTGGGTTAGGAAACCAAAACAGCTAAAGCCGGAATGAGTTCGAACTGGAGAAAGTTCAAGTAGTCCTCTCCGTTTAGTGTTCTTTCAAAAAAATAGGGACCAACTATACGATTTCGAACAATCGCTGCCCATGTATTAATTTTTTGAGGCCGCTGTGTGTGGCATTCTTGCATCCATCGCATGATTAATTCTCGGTCGCCCAATACCTACAGTTTTGTCTGTTTGACGTGGCCATTTAAAAGTAAAGGTGGCTTCATCAGAAAAAAATTATGCTTTGTAATGAAATTTAGATGTTGATTATGAATTCAAGAAATCCTGCTCACAAAACTGTTACTCTGCGGTTCCAAAATCGTCTTCTAATAATTCATGTACCAGCTTAATTTTATAGGGATGATACTATTTACCTTAAGTATTTTATGCACGGACCCTACTGATAAATTGAAATTATTGGAAATTGTAGTAATGGATGTATGAGGTTATCTTGGGTTTCTAGTAGAACGACGTTCAGCACTGTTTCTTCAGATACTCTCGGTGGTCTTCCTTTAGGTAAATCTCTAACGTGGCCGTATCTCCTGAATTTTGATTCAATTTTGCTGACTGTCGATCTAGTAATTGGCGGACGATCAGGATGATTTTCATTGAATAGATTTGCAGACTTCTTCTTGTGAACGCACCCTATCTCCAAACAATCATCATAAGTACTTCAATACGTTCTCTCTCAAGCAATTGCATTTTCTTAAACAATGAAGTAGTGTAGTGCCTGGAGCGTTAAAAAACGTGAAAAACTGCGGACTATACAGCACAGTGAATGAATTCAGATGGTACATGTGAAATTTCATTCTTCAGATTTAATGACAATGTTTACCTAAATTTTTTTTTTGTACTTTTAATCCACATTTTAAATCTCCAGGTGCTCCACTATCTCCGTTATAATTGGGAATCCATCAAGTTGAGGCATATGGTATGTTCACAAAAAGTGATAAGAATTTATCGTAGAATTGTAAAGTGAAATAATATACAGGGTATTACCTTTAAAAAAAACTAATGACAAAGCCATAGCTCTTGAATGAGACACCCTGTATACAAACTTTTATTGCGAAAATTGCCCAAATAAAAATACTAATCGACCTGTCCGAGGATTTTAACATGAATAGAAACCTAATTTTTAATGAATTTGTTTCCTTTCATCATGAAAGCACTGTATATATACATATATATATATATATATATATATATATATATATATATATATATATATATACATACACATATATATATAATATAATATATATATATATATATATATATATATATATATACTATATATATATATATATAGTAAATAATTCTTTTATTGGGTTTTCTGGTCAGTTTAAAACGGAAATGATGTTGAAATTGTTCTAATAACGTTTCGGTTACTATTTTAACCTTATCATATTTACATAAGATGTCATGTCATCGCATATGACGTAAATGTGGTTTATGATATGATTATGCGATGACATGACATATTATGTAAATTTGATAAAGGTTAAAATAGTAACCGAAACGTTATTAGAACAATTTCAACATCATTTCCGTTTTAAACTGAACCAGAAAACCCAATAAAAGAATTATTTACAATATAAATAAGATGCGTTCATGAGTCAGATACATATTCAAATAATATATATATATATATATATATATATATATATATATATATATAATATATATATATATATATATATATATATATATATATATATATATATATATATATATATATATATATATATATATATAAAGATATATATATATATATATATATATATATATATATATATATATATATATATTTATAGTGGGTGATTCTTCGACTCATTTCAGGATAAAAACTACCTATGTAAGTATGTCCTAAAAGTCTTAACTTTTGAGATACAGGGTGATAAAATTTTGAAAAAAAAATCAGTTTTTTAATAATAACTGCGATAGTATTGTAGACAATTTTATAAAATTTGGTACGTGCCTTCTATGCATCAAGGTAAATTTTTAGATGTACAAAAATTTTCATTTTCTCTACCGGTGGCGTTCGTACGGGATTTGCATTGAATATTTTTGGAGGAAAAAATACTACGCCACTGCTTTCTCTGGAAATAAAAATAAATTTTGAGATCCTCATTTATTTTTTAGCAAATTTGATCTCATGGGTCCGACGCATGGTTTTCGTTGAAAAAAATAAATTTTTTTTACTTCAGGATCAATTCCTCAAATATCTGATGCAATGTGGAAATGTTTGTGCGTCGACTGAAAGCAAATAAAGAGATCAGACTTTTCTCAAATGTACAAAAAATGTACCAAATCTTATAGTTGTTATTATGTTATAGAGTTGTTTACAATATTGTCTCAGTTATTACAAAAAAATGTTTTTTCTTCAAAATTATATCACCCTTTATCTCAAAAGTTAAGACATCTAGGACATACGTTCATAGGTAGTTGTTTCTTAAAATGAGTCATAGAATCACCCCCTTAAATATTAGCATGTCTTTGAGGAACACCCTGTAAATATATATATATATATATATATATATATATATATATATATATATATATATATATATATATGTATATATATATATACCTATATATATAAATATATATATATATATATATATATATATATATATATATATATATATATTATATTTATTAAATATATATATATATATATATATATATATATATATATATATATATATATATATATATGTATATATATATATATATATATATATATATATATATATATATATATATATACAGGGTGTAACTAAATAAGTGTAAAACATTAAAGGAGGTGATTCCTCATCGAAAAGAAGATAACTTCATTGGAGCATCCCTTGTTAAGATACAGCCCCTTAAAGGGGGTACATAAAATTTGTATAACAATTTTTTTCACGTGCACTAAAAAAGTTACAATATTCAAATTAACCTGACGTTTATTTTGGGCAAAAAAATCCAAGAGACAATTTTTTGTTTAGAATGAAACAGGCTATCGGAAATAAATTTTCAAATGGTAAACAAATAACAAGACAAAAAGTTACATTGGAAATAAATTTTAGGAGTTGCGGTTTCCACCCCTTACAACCATGGGGTAAACCAAATAAATTACTGGCTAAGGGTCTTTTTGGTAGTAGAAAAATTAGGCTAATTTCAATATTGTAACTTTTTTAGTACTTGTGAAAAAAATTGTTATACAAATTTTATGTACCCCCTTTAAGGGGTTGTATCTTAACAAGGGATGCTCCAATGAAGTTTCTTTGTATGAAAGATCCTATCTTTTTTTTCCATGAGGAATCACCTCCTGAAATGTTTTATACTTATTTAGTTACACCCTTAACCAGGAATACAGACGACAAAAGGAAAAACAGATATGAGCATGTATTGATAATTTGAATATATATATATATATATATATATATATATATATATATATATATATATATATATATATATAAAATGAAGTGAACTAGAACATTTATTTGAAACTAATCAAACAAACCTCCTAGCGGAGCTGGTTATACTAGTTCACGAAACATCGAAATGCCTCCATATACCTTGGATGGTGTATGTTAGAAACATTAAGTTGTCTATCACAATCAATGGAAATGATAGACAGTCTGTTTCGCCCTTATTTGGGGCTCATCAGTATCATGCATCCATCGAAAGTGATAACCAACCAAATATTTCTAACGGCGTTATATTTTCCTTCCAGTGACTATATGGCATATAAATATGACACAGCGCCACCAGTCGGAAACAAATGAACCACCAAGGTATATGGAGGCATTTCGATGTTTCGTTAACTCGTATAACCAGCTCCGCTAGGAGGTTTGTTTGATTAGTTTCAAATAAATGTCCTAGTTCACTTCATTTTATTGCCACGAACGTGTATCGATAACACGAAGAATTCTGTTTTCTATATATATATATATATATATATATATATATATATATATATATATATATATATATATATATTAACTAGGAATACGGACGACAAAAGGAAAAACAGATATGAGCGTGTATTGATAATTTATCGCACATTTAGCTCAGGAATGTAAAATAGGCAATCAAGTTCGAATAACGACAATAACAATGATGTAAAACCGCATTCACATATCTTTTGTTCCTTCTTTGCGAGTGCATAAACATTGATTTAATACCGTAACATATTGTATATTTTTAATATAAACGTTTAAGTACAAACGATGTGAATATAATATCTTCGACTTCTCTCCATGGATATTGGACAGGATCTTGATATACGAGTATCTGAACATATTAGTAACTTCTATTCTTACTGTCTGATGATTAATCTAACGTTTCGATTTATTTTTCTTTTTCAAGAGGTCGAACAAGAACGTATATTTCGCTGCGGTTATCGTCAATGTTTTCTAGAACGATATTGATCATATCATCATTTTTAATTTATATTCGTTGTTGTTGGTTTACAATTAATGGACAATTCGTTACATGCTTGTACTGAGAAATAGGGCACATTGCAAACTTTACTTCAAGAAAAATGGAATTTTGACACTTCCTTCTTTATATTTACTTGAATCTGTGTGCTTGATTCATAAGTATTTTCATGCTGTACCCTTGGTGCAACAGCACGGGTATTCCACCAGATCTTCGGGACATCATGTTCACCTCCTACTCCTTCCTCTGAATTAACAAAAAAGTCCATCATTTACAATGCTAAGAAAATTTACAATCACCTTCCTGAGGAATTAAAATCTATAACTTCCTTGACCAATTTTCGGAAACAAAATCTTATTTTCTTGATATTCTTCTGTTCTATTGTAAAGTTTGTATATATTATTTATGGAAATGTGGTGTGATTTTTTTTCTTCTAGATATTACATTGTTTAGTTTGTATATTTTTTGATTGATGTGTGTTTATTTTCATGTTTTACATTATTTAGTTACTATATTTTTCGCTTTGTCAATAAAATGTATAATTTTAAGACAATAAAGCACATTTGATTTGATTTGATATATTCTTCAATATTTTTTTTTTGAGATTGAAACTATTTATTTCATTATAGGCACTTAAATGGTGGTCTTTTCGTATTTTAATTTTTCTCTTTTTTCTCATTTCGGTACTTTAAAATAAGATGATTAGTTAGTATATTCTTCAGCCTTCTTCTTTGCATTCACTGGATCCACATAATCTGTATTGTATATGGATGCGTGGTCCGCATCCCAACTTAAATATATAAATAAGTGGTATAAATACAGCACTCCACTTTCGCGATTGAAAATATCGGAGGAGTAACTGAATCCGAACATTTTTCAGCAGTTTTTCAAGAATTTGTCTGAACTAAACAGAATGATAACCAAAACTATTCACACTGTGTTTATATAATAGCTATCCCTACCCGTTCTGAAATACGCATCCCCGTTTGTGTGTGGGTTTTTTTTTGGCCTTGACTATCAAAGAAATATTCCCACGGTCACTGACCACCCCCACCGAAACCCCGATGAATAACTTATCTAATGCCAGCGAAGGATTTCTATGAAATCATACCCTTACACGGTCCCTAGATTTTGTAAAGAAATATTCCCACGGTCACTGACCACCCACGTCGAACCCCCGATGAATAACTTCTTTTCATGGAATTTTTCTAGACCACCCACGTCGAACCACCGATGAATAACTTCTTTTCACGGAATTTTTCTAGACCACCTACGACGAATCTACCCCTATTCACCTGTCACCATCAATCATTAGTTAATAAACCCCTGTCATTATTTATTACCACACACCTGGCATATCTAACAATACACCTGTCATGATTTATGTCCTTGACCTGTCATGTTTAACAATAGACCTGTCACCATCAATCAAATTTAATGGCTTTGGCTGGCGCGTTTCTACTGAACTATACTAAGGTACATACATTTTAATTATTGAAAGCAACTTTTCTTGCTTTCTTAATTGCAAATTCTTTAATTAAATCTGTCATACTAACGCTCCGCAGATATCTTTCTCCATGCTTATAGTAGTCAAATTTGTAAGCCTATTCTGGCTCATTGCCGATCTCAGATAGTTTTTAATTATTTTTAATTCTGAGCACCTGGAGCAACAGTGATAGGCATCGTTAAAAAATTCTGTAAAGCTACATATAAGTTGGGAAAAATATTAATTAAATTATTTTCACCCTTCATGTTGGTTGTTATATCCCTGCTCTCTCTTTAATATCAACATGTAATTCTTCCAAATAATTTGATAAAAATAAGAGCTTGAACTAACTTACAACCAATTGATTGGGCCGATACTTGCCATGAGAATAATGTATATAAACTTTGGGTTTTTGATTTTCACTATATTTTGTTGAACATAACAATAGTTTCGCCAAATACAGTGGCTTCTTTAGATGAGTCATTCAAACTAACATAATATCATTTTTGTTTAAGGTCCATAACTTGAGAAGATGAGCCTCAGGTGCGAACCACCCTACGACTTCAGCACTTTCTAATGGTGGCTTCAATCATGCCTCCTTCACCCCGCTGAAGGACGCTTCAATGTCAAGAATTTCACCTACTAGTCATACCGTCTTCTCCACTTGATCAGGAAAATGTACGCGAACAAAAAAACATTCTTCCTCAAGATATTACTGGTGGCTTGTTGCGTATATTTCTGCGTCTTGATATTCGAGGGTAGCAGCAGGTCGACGCAGCAGCAGCAGCAGCAGGTTTGTATAAATAATTAAACATAAAGAGTAAACACTAAAATAAAACATACTTGGCTTGAGTTTCACTTTATAAAAAAATAGTTAGATACTGTATTTAGCAGTAAAGGATAGCCGACATGTTTCGAGTTATGAACTCACTATCAAGACTGACTACAGGAGAGTATCACATCTTATTTTATAAAATAGACAAAAGCAAAGGTGATACCTGAAAATCAATTTGTTCGTTTACAAGGGGTAATTTACTATTATCGGCAGAACTTATCTCGAGAATTTCAAGAAGGTCAAGGCGCTTTCCTTTGTTACCTGAATGCAACAATTGGATTTTGTTGAAATCCAGGAAAAGATTAAATTTATACAATGTTCTGAGAAGCTAGTGGTATTTTTATTTTGTAAAATTGACTTTATGTTCTTCAACACGAATGTTTATATTCCTTCCTGTTTGTCCAATATAAAAAGCAGGACAATCGTCGCAAAATATTTTGTAAACACCACTGTTTTCTCCGATGTTAGATCTTTCTTTATTATTGACCAAGAATTACTCCAAGTTTCTTTTATTTGTACTACAAACTGTAAAGAAAAATCTATCATTGGAGAAAACAGTGGTGTTTACAAAATATTTTGCGACGAATGTCCTGCTTTCTATATTGGACAAACAGGAATGAATATATACATTCGTGTTGATGAACAGGAAAAGTCAATTTTACAAAACAAAAACACCACTGGCTTCTCCGGACATTGTATCAAATTTCAACAAAACCCAATTGTTGTTATATAGTGAAACTTTGACAAGTGTGTTTTATTTTAAAATTTAAACTTTATTCTTCATGATGTTTCACCAAGTGATGTGCGATAATTCAATCTCAATAATTAAACATCAATAAAAAAAATGTAAAAAAAATTAGTGAATACCTTGCTCTTATAGTGAAGTACTCGAGTGAGTTAACTCTTGACACCCTAAACAATTGCCTTATGATTCAAATATGTGATTTATTCCTGTGTTACGTACAGGTCGTACCAGAAGAATCTGCCGCCAAGGCGTATCGCAATCTAGAAGCCATAGACGATAATCGAATAGCTTCCGACCAATCGAAACCGGAACCTCGAGAAAATGATAATCAACCCGTCGTCAACGAAGAGCAGCCACCAGCTCCTCCTGTCCCGCTTCCTCTAAAAGACGAGGTCGCAGCCATTCCAGAACAGTCTCCTCCTAACACAGACCATAACAAAGATGCCACATCTGCCGGAGAACCAAAAACCTCCGCCGGGGACCAGAAGACCGCCGTCGTCGAAGAGAACGAAGTAAGGGAGGACCAGCAGCTAGTCGAGCAGGAGAGGAAGCACCGCACCGTGTTGGAGAAAGTGCGGACTATAACGAACTGTCTGGACAAGACCGTGGTGCCGAAGACGCAACAGCGCGGCGACTACTGGGTGTTGTACAATTACGTGCGCGCGGAACGTTCGCACGGTTGCCACGAGACGATAACGTACACTACGCACGGAGATTACTCGTTCTTGGACAATTTGGTGCCGTTGTTGGAGAGATGGAAGGGCCCGATAAGTATCGCCCTTCACGCGCCCGGTACCGATTTCAAGAATACTCTGGATTCCGTGGCTCATCTTAGGGACTGCACGGATCCTCTAGTCAGGGAATTAGTTACCTTTCACGTTTATTTCAGTACGAAGCATGTGCCAAAAGAGGTGAGTTAGTGAGAATTTTATTCGTTCATGGGGAAGATGAAATAGAACTGAATAACCTTGAATTTTCTGAGAAAACGAAAGCTTTTAATGTTGTTACGATACTTGAATCTATGACGGGGCGTTTTACCATACGGTGGCTTCATTAGATAGAACTGGATAGGAAAATTTTAGTACCTGAAAGAAACTGTATTTGTGGAATTCTGGACTTCCATTGTCTATAAAAATATATCTGAAACAAAAATAATAAAAGAAAAGGAAAATTTGATTAGTAAATGGCAAGAAAAGAAAGGAAAATAGCTGAAAAATTAAATTCAATGAATTAGTAGTATCTGAAAAAAGAAATGAGATTAGTAAATAATAAGTTGAAAAATGGTGAAAAAATAAAATTATACAATATACACGACGTTTCGGTTAGTTGGGTATCTCTAACCGTTCTCAAGTGTAAACTGATTATCAGAGTTTGGATTGATCTTTATATACTCCCTTGATCAGTCGTGCCGTGTTGGGCGTCTCTCCCATTGGGCGAGGGGAGGAGCTTGAGACCACTGATACGCGCCAGGATTGGTCGCCACGCGTTTGCCACTTCAACACTGGGTTTACTGAAAACTTCATGGTTCTGTTGGATGAAAGCAGCTTCCTTGAATTTTCGTTTTCGCCAGTTCTGTTCCCGGTGGATAATCCTAGCATTGTTCCACTTAATGTTGTGATGTTTTGTCCATGCGTGATCAGCAATTCCCGATTTCGATGTTTCGGCTCTTCGTGTGTGTATTTGATGTTCTCCGATCCTAATATTAAGAGGTCTCTTCGTTTCACCGATGTATGAATCTCCACATTCACAGGGCACAAGGTATACGCAATTCTTATTGTCCGGGGTTCCATCTGGTTTAGTTTTGGTCAGCCTGCTTCTTAAGGTGTTGTCCGACTTGAACGCTGTTTTGATGTTGTACTGCTGAGCGATTCGCCTTATCTTCTCGGATATTCCCTTCACATAAGGTATGGTTATCATCTGGCAATTCGGGTTCTCCTCTCGTGTGGTTCTGTTCTGTTGACATTCCGCGATAGTCCTTGTTATTATCTTCTTGTTGTAACCGCTTTGTATCAGGTCCCTTTCGATGTTAGATATTTCCTGTTCCATGAGTCGGGGATCGCTGCAAATTGTTGTCGCTCTCCTGAACAGTGTCCTGATTATTCCTTTCTTCGTGCTCATTGAGTGATTCGAAGCGGTGTTGAGGTATTGGCCTGTGTGTGTGGGTTTTCTGTAGACTGACGTACTGATGTGATTATTGTTATGTTTAACCAGAACATCTAGAAAGGGTAGGCTGGAATCCTTTTCTTTCTCCATCGTGAATTTGATGGTGGTGCGAAAGCTGTTTATATGGTTTAAAAACTCGTCCAACTCGGCAGCGGTCCCTTTCCAAATGATGAAAGTATCGTCCACATATCTTAGCCACATCTTTGGTTTCACGGGAGATGATTCTATCACTTGGCCTTCGAACCACTCCATGTACTAATTCATTGAATTTAATTTTTCAGCTATTTTCCTTTCTTTTCTTGCCATTTACTAATCAAATTTTCCTTTTCTTTTATTTTTGTTTCAGATATATTTTTATAGACAATGGAAGTCCAGAATTCCACAAATACAGAAGAAACATTGTCGAAACCATTCAAACTAACACTGAAAGAAACTATTGTAACCAACCTCCCTTTTGACAGATATTTATGCCCGAGCTAGCAGGGAGATTGGTTAAACATTTAAGGGTTCTGGGTTGTTTTCAGTGATAATAACAACTAGGTAAAATGTAGGCATTTACTGTCTCCCTTTTACATAAATGAGACTTATCTTTATGTTTTAATAGATATTGTCGACGTTTTCCTTGGGTTGATTGTTGACTTCTGCCCTATCTTCGTCCCAAGTTCTTGGTAGCTCCAGCTGTGGGTTGCCAAGGTGGATGTTAGTCCCAGACGAGGTGGTTTTTTCTTTAACTCCAGGCAACGTAAATTTTAATCTTCAAACAACTTGTCTTTTAGCTCTAACCAGGGTGAACTTCAAACCCAGACCAAGTGGCGCCTATCAGACGCCACAGATACTTAATAACTTTTAAGAAACTTTCAATCGATATTGAATATAATTCTAATAATTAACGATGTTTCTTATTCGACAACCATCTGCTAAAAAGAAAGAAAGATATTGTACCTGTTGATTCGAAACCATATCGAGATGTTCGTAACACGCATGTCATCCCGAACTGCGCGATTCTGTGAAACACGGTATTTTGATTTAATATTCAGTGGCGGCGGTTAAGCGGGGAATTGACACGTTACACTATTACAACGTGAAATTAAATAGTGGGGTTCTGGAAATCTTCAATAAATTACATCATAGCGTGGTAAAATTACACAAAATATCCGTAATATGCAGCAAAAAGTAAAAACCTGTTGGAAATTCAAATTCAGGTAGTTGAAAGGATTGTCTTTAACATGTGAAAATCTTTACAAATGCAGGTGAGCATTTTTCCGGAAAAACTTTGGTCGAAAATTTTTTTAAGTATTTATTTTTTCACTCCAATTGTTTAAATAATGAAAATGCAGAAAAATGTTCGAATCAAAAATTGTATGCAATGCATTTACCTACAAAATTTATCTGAAAAGTTTTCTGATATCTTTATTAGTTTTTGAAATATACCAAATATTCCTAAGAGTATTTTTAAACATCATCAATTTTCCAGTTTTTAATTTTAAGATAGAAAATGAACAATGACATGTAGAAAAAATTATTTCATATGAAATTTGCTACAAATTGAGGTATCTACAAGTACGTACAAAAAAAATTTTTTGTAATAATTTTTTAATGAATTATCACCGATTTTCCACATAAATCTCTCCTAAAAAATCGTTTTTTTTTACTAATTTTCCATACTAAACATTAAGAAATTAAACAACTTAAGTATCTAACATTGTGTACTTAAAAGATAATGATTTAATCTAAAAAATTTATTTGAAACTTTTTTTTGTAACTAGATTTTCCGAAAAGATACGTACGATTTTCCAAATGCTCCCGATGAAATAAGCAAGTTCCAAAAGTTTCATTTGTGGTTTCGATTAGTATTTATGCCGATAAATATTTTTTATTTGTAAGGTATTGTTGTTGATTAATTTGTTCAGAATATCCCGGGCTTTTTTTATCATTGAATTTGCTTTTCATGAAAATTCTAGTAATTTTCCACGCAAACCTCCTATAACTATCATATTTTTGTCCAATATTTTTAATCAAATATTATAAAAGTAAAAATATAATTATTTAATGGGCTAAGTATTAAAGACCATGATATAAGTGAATAAATAGGTTTGAAAATTTTTCACTTTTTACATTTTCTTAAAGGTTACACGATATTTTCTAAAAGCAAGCATTACTGCTCATAGTCTTTCGGGAGTTTTATACTTCAGGTTCAGAAATTCATTGTGAATAATTGATGATTTTACGACGTAGTTTAATGAGTTAATATGTATAAACAAAAAATTTTTACTAAAAATTTAATTTGTTCTGCTTCTACACAGAGTAAGAGCATGCGCGTTGGCTCTCAAACCGACGGCGCGTAGAAGCAGCTGCCAACGGTTTTGTTACCTGTTCTTTCCCCTTCATTGTATACACCTCTCTCTTTCATACCTGAGGCATTTATATCGCGATCACTTCTATATATCGTTATTATTAAACTGGCAAAGATCTGAATAACATAATGAGCACTAAAAAAAGTTATGTTAAGTTTTCTAAAAGACACCTGATTTTAGTACTTATTGTAAATAATTGTCTATTATTTAAAAAATTTAATATATACAGAAAATCTATAGAATAGTTTTGAATGTATATACTTCAAAGTATTTATAGATAAAGTTTCATTGAAATATATTAATTTCGAAAAAAGATATAATCAAATGAAGTTTGGAAAAAACAAGAAAAATTAAGCATGTAAAAAAAAGAGATTTTAAAAAAGCATTTATTTAAAAATTAAAACATTGATCGCTTTGTTTTTGTAACAGTAATATTCCATGATCATTTGAAATCTTAAATCCAAAAGGAATTTTCGCTGTGACAATAATTAATTAAATAGGAACTATAATTGTTTATTGACTTTTTACCGAATTGACCTTCGCTGAAATCAATTTATCTCGTAAACTTTGCAATTTACAGAAAAACTTTTCAGACATATTTTGTACATCAATGCATCAGCTACAAATTTCTATTTTGATATTTTTCCGTGTGTTTAATATTTAAACAATTAGAGTGGAAAAACAAACAAAAAAATTTTCACTCGACAATTTCCCGGAAAATTGCTTACCTATTTTTGTAAAGATTCTTTTATATTAAGCACAATCCTTTTGAATACTTAAATTCGAAATTTCTAGAGGTTTTTCTTTTTTGTGAAGCTATATGTGTACTTTGACCACGCTATCATATCTTATTGTAAATAAAACTTCATAGTTTTTGATTTTCACTATATTTTGTTAACATGACAATTGTTTAGCCAAACACAGTGGCTTCTTCAGATGTATAATACATACTTACTTTTACAACGAGAATATTGAAAGATGAAGGAACGTGATAGATAATGATAAAAACTTTAAATTTCAAACTTTTTGTTAAATCGAAATTTAAAAATAGCATTCAAAACTCAGAATACCATTGGAAAACATATTAAAAATCCAGAACCTAAAACTACAGAATAAAATAAATCAGGGATCTATAAGCTAACTTGTGGTTCATGTCCTAAAGTATATGTTGGCCAAACTGGCAGGAACTTGGAGTTTGAATATGAGAACATGAAAGAAGTTACGACAAGGAAAAATTAGATTCTACTTATGCATCACATCTCCTGGAACATAATCATATTTTCAATAGTGAATTTTAAATATTACACGTAGAAAAGAAAGGCTATAAACTCAGGCTCTTGAAATTAATAGTATGAAACAATCCAATAATTTGTTAAATGACCAATTAGATATGAATGCAACCTATCTCCATTTAGCAAAATCTTCAAGAACCATTTTTTATCAAAACGTCGATCACCGCCACTTAAAGGATAAAAGTCGAGATCATCGCCTAATTCAGGTCCCCCTTGAAGAAATATTTTGATATTTTTTTTTCGTAATTTGCCATGTTGTAAGGTCATCGAAATCAACTAGTTCAAGTGGTTCCTTAGTAACTCGTGATTCTTCGATAGAATTTTCTTTGTTCAGTACTTGAAGAAGTAGAAGGAATACTTTCTGCAACATGGGCGTCATTCGCGGAATCACTTCCTGTCGGGACAATAACCGCTTCACTCTTGAAGTAACTTGAGATATCACTTGTGTTTTTTTAAGTTCTGATAATGTTTGATCTCTTATCTTCCGAAACTGTAATCCTGATAATTTTTTCGGAGGCATTTCATTTGGTTGTAACAAGCTGAAAATAAAAATCCTCATGAATAACATAACTTGGCGCGGAAAATTGGCTCGGACTCATTCAATAAGTCAAACATACCTGATTGAGAACTATTTTCCTTTCCAGCACGAATAATTTTCAGGCCGATAAGACGGTAAAATGTAAAAGAATAAATAATTGCACCATATTACTGACCTGACTAGTGAAAACACGAGTACGAGGTACGAGTGTGAACTGTGAACGATACGATAAACGCCACACGCTGAACAAAATTCTGTTTTAGCAATATCACGTGATCAGGTAGCCTAGCAACCGATTAGGATGGAATTACCGCAGAAGTGGAAGGAGAGTTTTTATGTGCACCGAGTCGTGTTTCGCGCCATGTATCATTTTCTAGGATTTTGCTCCGTTTTGGCGGTTTTGGTAGCGTTCGTTAACTACGTGTCACTCAACTTTGTAAACTGGTAAATACGCCACTCTGAAATATAGAGCTTGTAGTCAATCTTTATTTAAAATGGAATATATCATATTTCACATTTTGCGCCCCTAGGTCGTTTGCGCCCGTGGCAAATGCCTCCTTCGCCACGCCCACGGTCCGGTTCTGATATATATATATATATATATATATATATATATATATATATATATATATATATATATATATATATATATATATATATATACATAAATATATATATATATATATATATATATATATATATATATATATATATATATATATATATATATATATATATATATATATATATATATATATATATATATATATATATATATATATATATATGAAAATGGCCCTAACGATTATGATGAATTTCTATTTAGATAGAGTTTCGCTTTTTAAGTTTATCTACATACTTGTAATTTTTGTAATAACGCAGTTTTATAAACACAAAAACTATTTTCGATAGCCTCCTCACAATTTGATATACCGTGATCTTGCCGATGGATTAAAATCAACTGTTACCTTAAAAATTTTCCAGATGGCGCTGTACGACATTATCCAAGTGTTGGATGTTTTTTTTTGGTTAGACCAAGAATATTGTTAATTTTTCATTTTTATTTAATACACAATGCTAGAAAAACTTCGACGAAAACATTTAACTTAACAATATAAGTTCGTATCTAAATATATTTTTAGAAAAAACACGATTTTTCAAAAAAAATACTGAGCAAAGCTCGGTCCTCCATATACTATTGAATATATTACGTAGGGGAGAATGATTCAATATTTTTCATTCGTTAAATTATGAGGAATTCTTATATCTGTTAGTTTCTAGAGCTTTCCAAACATTCAACTTTCATCCTGTATTGAATGAATGATTCTAATCTAATAAATGATTGGAATAATTAGAATTTCTCTTATCGTTCTCAAAACAACGCTTTTGTTCTTCGATTTTTTTTTGTCGAAGTGTCTTTGCGTTCCACCGATAGACATTTTGTTACAATTACCACAGGACAATTTATTGACACCCTATTTTGTGAATTTATCCGTTCATGATTTATTGCTCTTTATACAATTGGGCTGAATAGTTGTTGATAACGTGAGCGATAATGTGAAAAAATTGACTGGAATGCACAAAGAAAATTGAAATAAAATAGTTCATGAAAAATTCACATCTTTAACATATTTTGGTCCTCTAACAGAAAAAGTTGCTAATGTCATACCTAAATGTAATATTAAAATTGCTTTCAAACCTAAGAGAATACTCTCAGGATTTTTATTTAATGCCAAAGATATCTCTTCAAAATTTGAAAATTCAGGAGTTTATAGGTTGATTTGTCCTGTATGTAAAGGAGTGTATATAGGTCAGACTGGTCGATCGTTCGAGACAAGATTCGAAGAACACCAACAATCTTTTTTTGAAAATTGAAACGGATTCAACGTTTTCAAATCATTGCCGTGAAAACCACCACCCGTTTCCACAAATAGATAATTTTCAAATTATGCACAAATTACGGAAAGGAACCAAACTTACTTACTGAGAATCATTAGTTTTTAAACTCAATCATAATGCAAATGATATCTTGCTTTTTTTTTTAAATTTTTTTAATCGAGGTGAAAACTTCAAAAGCGATACCGGTTGCTAACCCGGCCTGTGTGGGATTCAATAGTTGATTACATGTTTTCTCCATGTTAATCTCGCATCCATAGTCACTCCCAGGTAAGTAACTTCCTCAGACCATTGAATATCGTTGTTTTCTATCTTTATGTTTTCTATTGGTTTTTGCATCCTTTTCTGGAATAAGATTCTTCTGGCCATTGATTCCTATTTTCAAATCATGAAAAACATACTAGTCGACCATGGTCAATTTCATACATTACATAAAGTGAACAAGGAAAATTCTTTAATAATTTAAAAAATTATCAAACAACTTTCCAAGGAAGCTGGTTATACGTATTCAGCAACGCAAAATCTGCATTCACAATCGAACGGTGAATTATAGAAATTGTCAAGTCACCCCGACTCAAAATCTGCATACAGCTGTTTCGATCTTATTAGATCTCATCAGTGCAGCTTATTTGACTCGAAGTGAATTAACAAATTTCTAATTGATCTCCAATACAAATCGTGGTCAGTAACACTGGTTGGATAACAATCCAGAGCGCCATCCCACCAAAGATATTGGGAAACAACAATTCACCGCTTAAACTGAAAATGCAGAAATTCGTCGCTCGAACACGTACCTCCTGATATGAAGATATCTACTCTACAACAGTGGTATATATGATTCCAAGGCACACTAACATAGTGATTTAAAACCTTTGGATATACTCACGAGAGCGCGCTCCGAATATTCTAGTCGCTTAATACGCAAAATACAACAATCAAATCATGAAAAACATACTAGTCGACCATGGTCAATTTCATACATTACATAAAGTGAACAAGGAAAATTCTTTAATAATTTAAAAAATTATCAAACAACTTTCCAAGGAAGCTGGTTATACGTATTCAGCAACGCAAAATCTGCATTCACAATCGAACGGTGAATTATAGAAATTGTCAAGTCACCCCGACTCAAAATCTGCATACAGCTGTTTCGATCTTATTAGATCTCATCAGTGCAGCTTATTTGACTCGGAGTGAATTAACAAATTTCTAATTGATCTCCAATACAAATCGTGGTCAGTAACACTGGTCGGATAAAAATCCAGAGCGCCATCACACACAACACGTGTTCGAGCGACGAATTTCTGCATTTTCAGTCTAAGCGGTGAATTGTTGTTTCCCAATATCTTTGGTGGGATGGCGCTCTGGATTTTTATCCGACCAGTGTTACTGACCACGATTTGTATTGGGGAACAATTAGAGATTTGTTAATTCACTCCGAGTCAAATAAGCTGCACTGATGAGATCTAATAAGATCGAAACAGATGTATGCAGATTTTGAGTCGGGGTGACTCGACAATTTCTATAATTCACCGTTCGATTGTGAATGCAGATTTTGCGTTGCTGAATACGTATAACCAGCTTCCTTGGAAAGTTGTTTGATAATTTTTTAAATTATTAAAGAATTTTCCTTGTTCACTTTATGATTCCTATTTTCCATTTTACGCACAATTTCGAGATTTGGTTCATCTCTTGATATCTTGCGGAACGACCAGATTGACTTGATATTTTCTCCTATATTTAGTGTATTCAAGCAATAATGATTTTTCTAAGAACATTTTATTGTACCGATTTGGGAAATCCACTCGATTAGTACTGCTTGAAATATGTTCCTCTTGTCTATTTAGGTACCTGCATAATTATTTCCGACCCGTAAGCGCAAAACTATAATTACGTATTCAGTTCTTAACTCAATCTGCCCGATGATGGTCTAGCGACCGAAATTGCAATCGCAGTGTTATATTTTTTCAAAGTATTTTTGTGATAATAAACGTAGTAAATTCAAGTTTTATTTTTGTTCATAAAATAGTTCTATTAAATTCAACAAAATTTTAATAATTTAGATCACCGTACGCCGCTGCTTATCCGGTGACATTTAGCGTACCGATGGAAAATTGTTTCTTTGTTTGTCCCACTTGTAGAGAAAGAATCATCACGGAGACATAACAACTTGTACTTTATGAATGACATTTCGAATCTATACAAACTAGATATTGACTGTTAGTACGTCAATGTTTGTATACTATTTGCTGTTTTGTCTTTCGTCCAGTAAAGTTCAAGTACTTACGGTGAATAGTATAATATGTAATTTACGTGTTTATGCGTGGCAGATAATTTCCAAATTTAATAGACTAATTTTTCATCATTTTTAGGGTTCCGTACTACGAAAGGAAAAATCGGAACCCTTATAGGATCACTTAGTGATCTAGTGATATGTTTTTCACTCGACTTTATTATTTATATCTTTGTTATTAACAATTTTATGCAAAAAATCGCGTTTTTTTAGTTTTCTGCTTATAAAATTGAAACTATCAGAGTAAACGTGATGGTGTCAATAGACTTATTGTAGAAAATGAAAAGACGAAAAAAATGAGAGGTCGGACGACTCGATCAGACCCTTAGTCCGAGGGAAAATTGGAAAAAACCGGCCAAAATGCAGTTTTTTCAAAAGTTCATAACTCGGTTATTTTTTGAGTTGTAGCGTAGATCCTCCGTTTAGTATTATTTATCAATATAAACTTTATTTGTGCGAAGAGCAGGAACTGTCCGATGCATAGTTTTTGATGTGGCCCTTTGAATATTTTACTATGCAATCTTCCAGCAGACCTGAATACGACAGGTATGGTCCGATTTCAATTTACAAAAAAGATTTTGAAAGTAGAATTCTCATAGTTCAAAACGTTCATCTTGGTTTTACATGAAAACGCTGAGAAATATGTTAAAAATAAAGCTGAACATGACGAAAAACGGCCGAGAAATTACAGTCATGTTCAAAATGCCGACGCTTTCGAATGTCATGCTTCTCCTTGCCTGCTGATCTACCCCCACTCTTCAACTTCTCTCACGCGCTCGGCCGTTTTTCGTCATGTTCAGCTTCATTTTTAACATATTTGTCAGCATTTTCGTGTAAAACCAAGATGAACGTTTTGAACTATGAGAATTCTACTTTCAAAATCTTTTTTGAAAATTGAAATCGGACCATACCTGTATTATTCAGGTCTGCTGGAAGATTGCATAGTAAAATATTCAAATGGCCACAGATCAAAAAATATGCATCGGACAGTTCCTGCTCTTCGCACAAATAAAGCTTATATTGATAAATAATACTAACCGGAGGATCTACGCTTCAACTCAAAAAATAACCGAGTTATGAACTTTTGAAAAAACTGCATTTTGGCCGGTTTTTTCCAATTTTCCCTTAGATTGAGGGTCTGATCGAGTCGTCCGACCTCTCATTTTCTTCGTCTTTTTATTTTCTACAATAAGTCTATTGACACCATCACGATAACTCTGATAGTTTCAATTTTATAAGCAAAAAACTAAAAAAACGCGATTTTTTGCATAAAATTGTTAATAACAAAGATATAAATAATAACGTCAAGTGAAAAACATATCAGTATATCATTTGGAACTATTTGACAAACAATGGCGGAGCTGGTTTTCTTCCAACACTTTTTGCACAAAATGCTCACTCTAAATCTCTGTAGCTTGACCTAACCGGGTACTTCCCGCGAACTCAGAATCTTGAAATTTGGTATGAAGCAACGTTTTATAGTACAGATAAAGGAAAACCGTAAATTTTTAGTTGCATCATATAATAAAAAAAAATTTTGTACGGAACCCTCGATGCGGGAGTCTTACTCGCACTTGGCCTGTTTTTTTAATAGTTATCAGTGGTCCAAAAAGAGTTGACCCCAAATCAAAACCGCGGAATTCATTATCTCATAACGCCTACGGCTCGGGTGAAATGAGATTGTTTAATTTCGTATCGAGGTTGTAATTATTCGTTGACCTTCAGATATAAATAATTGTAAGTTTATATGATTAATTAACGATTTGCGGTACATCGGAAATATTTAAGTTTTCCGGTATGATATTTGTTGATATTTTCCTACTTCGCGTTAGTCTAGAAATTCCGGAAAAATTGAACGAATTTATTTATTTCATTGATAATTATTTTGAGTACAGGAAAAAATGCATCTAAACTTTAATTGACATTCGTCTCTGTTTTCAATCCGGCCAAGGAATTTCAATCCGGCCAAGGAATTTTTCCGGTAGATTTTCATGAGATTCGACAATAAAGAATTCCCATTCATCCTTCAAGGGAGAATGTTAGAAAATTCTAGTATAAATTATTGTTTTTTAACTGATTAATTGTTTTTTTTTATGTTTTGAAGATGTTGGTGTTGAAATATTATTCAAATCAAATCAAATATGCTTTATCGTTTAAAATTATACACTTTATTGACAAAGCGAAAAAATAGTAACTAAATAATGTAAAACATAAAAATAAACACACATCAATCAAAAAATATACAAACTAAACAATGTAATATCTAGAAGAAAAAAAATCACACCACATTTCCATAAATAATATATACAAACTTTGCAATAGAACCGAGAGTGTCAAATCCTCCTCAATCGAAGCTGATGCAAGTGCTATTCAATTTGGTCATGTCGATCGATCAATGCTCTATCAAGAAATTTTATCAAGAAAATAAAATTTAGTTCGTTTCCGAAAATTTGTCAAGGAAGTTATAGATTTTAATTCCTCTGGAAGGTGATTGTAAATTTTCTTAGCATTGTAAATGATTGACTTTTTAGTTAATTCAGAAGAAGGGTGGTGAACATAATGTCCGAAGATCTAGTGGAACACCCGTGCTGTGGCACCAAGGGTACGGCATGAAAATACTTATGAATCAAGCACACAGACTCAAGTAAATATAAAGAAGGAAGCGTCAAAATTCCATTTTTTTTAAACTAAGGTTTGCAATGAGCCCTATTTCTCAGTACAAACATGTAACGAATTCCTCTCTTCTGCAATTTGAGAATGGTGTCAAGTTGTGAATAATTACATGGACCCCATAAAGGAAGATCATAACGAAGATGAGATTCGAACAATGAAAAATAGGCAATTCTTGTAGATGCCGTATCTAATTCACTTGAGATGGATTTAATGGCGAAAATGGATAATTTTTTAGCAAAGACATGCACATGCTGTGAACATTTAAGGTTATTGTCGATAAAGAGGTCTAAAAATCAGACAGAATCGACTATTTTAATGGCATGGTTTTGCAGGAATAGATCCTGGGAGTTATCTCTATAAAACAAGGCGACGGTTTTATCTAGGTTGAAACAAAATAAGTTTGCATCAGACCAGGACTTGATCAATCCAATTCGGTAACCTTTGTGGATGTATTATATTGGTTCCTTTTCTGGCGACCGACGATACATCTGAAGTAACCAATGTAAAACGGAGAACATTTGCATGCATTGATACAAAACTATGAGAGACTCATCATTTGTGCGAACCGAGATCGTGAGTTATCTTCTTGGGTTATGTCTCTGATTTAAAATTAGAATGTTACGCTTCAATGGAGCATAACTAGCCGAAAAATCTTTCATCTGAAGCCGTCTACACAGAGGAGGATTCATTCTTCTCTCAAGGTCCGATGATTCGGGGACCTTCCATTCGTAATTATTATTTTCAATTATAAATTATCGATTCGCAAAATTCGTCGGAAGAATGATGAGGTAATTGGACAAGGTCGACGTTTTTCTCATTAGATCATTCGCAGGATTATCGACGATGACCGGGCTTTTATCATACCCGGTGAGTCATAAAACAAACAGGAAGATTCGAAGAGTACCTACAATCACTGCTAATTTTACATGTTCGAATTTTTCGATTGAAATCAAACTTGAGTTAAATGATCGTTGAGCGCCTTTTTAGCAGGTTTTCACTTTGAAAACCTGCTTATTGAAATGGGTGCGATTAGCAAGTTTTTCGTTTCATGACTCTTTATGATGCTTGGCACCAAAAACTCGATTTCGATATATATATATATATATATATATATATATATATATATATATATATATATATATATATATATATATATATATATATATAATATATATATATATATATATATATATATTTATATATATAATCTCTTGATAATTATTAGCAATAACAGGCTTGTTGAATCTTAAAAAACAATATAAATCAAAACAAAATAATTCAAAAAACAAACTCTAACCACAACAACTCATCTTCTTAGACAAAATCTAAAGATCTAGAATTTTCAATTTTTCTAGAAAGAAAGTATAGTTTAGAACATGTGATCTCCAAAATCACAAGTGATGTCTTTTTAAAGACAACAATCAAATATTTTAAACCTATTTTGTACATTACGTGGGTGAAGGTTTCTGTGGTTCCCTTCCCATCTAATATCAACGGACCTGTCTGTTGATATTGGACTGAATAGCACGTAATTAATAACTGAAGACGGCCACAGCCGCAATGAGAAATTTTTGAAAAAAAAAAAAAAAAGAAAAGATAAATAGTACCCTATTATTATTATTCTTTGACTCTTCAAAATCAAAATAATTTGGACCTATTTCGAACATTACGTGGGTAAAGGTTTCTGTGGTTTCCCTTACTGTCTAATAATAACAAATTTGAATGTTAATATTGGACTGAATAGCACGTAATAAATAACAAAGAACGGCCACACCCGAAAAATTTTAGTGAAACATAGTAGTCTGTTTCTATAGAAATTTTTCAAATCAATAAATGTCAAAGAAATTTCAATTTTTTCAGAAGTTTTGATAAAGCCACGAATGTCGTGGCGAAACGTCAACTTTTTAATAAAATCGAGTTTTTTAAGATTCAACAAGCCTTGTTCGTATTTATGTGCTTATGTATTTTAGCGTTGTTTACACGATAACGGACGCAATTTTGAAGCAATAAGGTTGAAAGTTTGTATCTATGTAGTTTTGTATGATATCTTGAATTTTTTGGTTTTGGTTCGAATTGGTTGGGGGCTTGACCCCCTGGGGGAGGAAATAAATCTTGTTTACACGATAAAGCTCGCAATTTTGGAGTAATAGGGTTGAAAGTTTGTAAGCAGGTATTTTCGAAATATATCTTAGATGGAATTGGTTTTGGTTCAAATTTGTTGGGGGTTTGACCCCCTGGGGAAGAAATAAATAATGTTTATATGATAAAGGGCGTAATTTTGGAGCAATAGGATTGAAAGTTTGTGACTAGGTAGTTTCGTATGATATCTTGTATGGTATTTATTTCGATATAAGTTGGTTGGGTGGTTGACCTACCAGAGAAGGAAATACGTATCGTTTACACTATAGAGGGCGCAATTATTGTTTTTTGGATTTGCAACAAAAATCATAATTGAATTGATAAATTTTTCTGAATACATTTTGAAAATCTGCTTTTCTAATGCAGCTCTCTGCGATAGAGTTTTTTTGTTTTATGTTTTTAATGTCCGACTGGTTTAATATGATATATCACCCTACGGCGTTATTTTACTTAAATAACGTCCTAGGGACTAGGAAAATTATTATTCCTTCTACCACTACAGAAAGTACTCACTTTCCTGCCTCACATCAGGGAGAAAAGTAGTATTCTCCTCCCTAGGGAGGAAAAGTAATTTTCCTCCCTCTCATTTTGAATATGTAGAATGCCGTGGCTGACTGACAGTGACATTAATAATGTTGTTACTATATTTAATATCGTATTGAAGATTTACAAAGTATAGTTCTAGGGAGTAGGAAAATTATTTTTCCTTCTACCACTACAGAAAGTACTCACTTTCCTGCCTCACATCAGGGAGAAAAGTAGTATTCTCCTCCCTAGGGAGGAAAAGTAATTTTCCTCCCTCTCATTTTGAATATGTAGAATGCCGTGGCTGACTGACAGTGACATTAATAATGTTGTTACTATATTTAATATCGTATTGAAGATTTACAAAGTATACGAAAATGTTTTTTATGTTTATTTACTAGTAAAATGAATTTAAAATGTGAGTATACACCACGTGCTTGGACAAGAATTTCATGTATATGTCGTGGCAGAAGGAGAAAGATAACGAAAAAATGACGCATGCGCGTTGCACTTCCGTTATATGTTTCTCTTACGGTTTTAGTCTCACATTCTTTTAGTTTGGTCGCGCAGCGGAATCCCTACCTCCTCCAAGCAGGCCGCAAAGAACTTCGTTCCAAAAAAAATAATTCGTGGAATTAATTAACTGAATTCTTGGTAGATTCATATACTCATTTAGACATTTTCCTTGTTCTTTTCTAAGGGACACCGCTGCTTTTTTACCCCGAGGCGAAGCTAAGGGGTTATAGTATCACGACAAAAAGCTAGTAGCTGGTCCGATTTTAAAAATTCCAACGGATATCGATAAAACACATATGATTTCATGCGAAAAGTGTTTTCAAAAATTTTACCCCACGAAGAATAAAAAAATTATAGCGTTTTTTAGATTTTTTTGTCCATAGACATGTGGTGCTATCTATAAATCTTAAACCTAAACCGATTTTCACAATAATGAAATAAAATGACAGCATTTAATGTGTAATTTTTTAATTTATATAATACATTTAAAAAATATCGACGTGGCGCCACCTAGAAATAAAAAATTAGTAAAAATTATGAATTTCACTCAAATTTCTGATTATATCTCAAATAGTATACATTTCCCGATATAGTCACCATGAGGAAAAATGATCTGCGATAGACTTATCAGGCATTACGACATGCACATGCGCCGAGGGGTTTTATCATACCTAGTGCTACGCAGTAGGGTGTCCGGATTTTTATATCGTCTTCCGGTTAGAGAATTCGCCTTACGTAAGGCGCTTAGAAAAGAATTCACTCGAGAAATCTCATTTCGACAACGATTTCGTAACAAAATCGGAATAATTGGGTAAATTTATACGATGATGAAAGCAACAGTCGAGTATAATAGACACATAACAGTTAGTTTGTATGGTTATTATTTGGACAGGTTTTCGACCCGGCGATTTCCGATATTTTTTCGGTATTTCGGACGTGACTAACCGCGCGGCGAATATTTTTTTTTGTCGCCAGTTATCGCGTACAATAAACTCGAAATTGTTGGTCTGTTTGTCAGCACATTTTTTTTCGTTTTTTTCACTAGATAAACCAGTCGAAGAAATACATGGACAGTAGAGAAGTCGTTCTAGAATGAATGAAGACATCTATCAGATTAACGGGAATTTGGGGAATTCTAAAAATCATTTCAGTTTTTACTACTTACTAGAATAAATTTGTCATGGCTTAAATTTTTTCAAACGAACAAGCGAATCATCAGATTTAAATTTTGAGGTGCTATTATTTAATCATTTTTATTAGTTCATAAGGAAATGCAATATATGACATGCTCTAGGATCGGTGACAACTACGAAACCAGTAGGTAATAATGTTTTTCCAATACGTCAAAAATGAGTCATTTTTGATGAAATGTCCAATGAAGGTTACTTTTGAATAAGTGAAAAAATTTTTTCTACGAGCGGGCGGAAAATTGAATTTTCCACACACATTTTAGCGTGGAAAATTAATTTTCCCGCACCGTATGGAAATAATTTTTCGCACCGCGCGGAAATGGAATAGCAGGGGTTTTTCCCGCACTGTTTGGCAATGTGACTCTTTACGAATTGAAATGCGTGCGGGAATAGGGTTGAAAGCGCACACTTGTAGAAAATAATATTTTGTCCACGACTGTACTATAAATCATTCATTATACGTGTGCTTCCTGAAGTATAATGATACCTATTATTCACTACTATTGAATAATGGTTTATTATACACTGCATGACGTCACACTCAAAACGTATGTCCAAACTTGAGACTATCATTGACATTGTTAGGATAGTATTGTTATTAGATTTTTAGGTTTTATGTAACTAAGATAACTTTTAGGCAAATTATTAAGCTAATATTTAATATAATGCCCAACTTATTGAATATTTACTCTAATAAATTATCTATTTCATTTTTATCAGAGTGAAAGAAAGGAATGGAATCGATGTCAAGTATGAAGTAGTTGACGTTTACGTGAGTATGCAATTTTCAGTGAACACAGAAAATATGTCAACGCTTTTGATAACTATTTTTATTGTTGAAAATGCAGATTATTACTAATTTTTCCGAGGAAGTCGTGGACAAAGTATAGTATTCTACTCGCACAAAATTACAATTTTTCACTCGGGTGAATTGCGACACTCGCTTGCAGCTCGTGTCGCAAACTTCACCCTCGTGAAAAATAGCAATCATTTTGTGCTCGTTGAATAATATACTATTACTTTATGTTTACTTTATCAATAATCTAATAATAGTATATTATTCAACGAGCGGCAATGTAGGTCATAACTCACGCAGATGAAGTTTGCAGCTCGAGCTGCAAGCGAGTGCTGTAATTCATCAATTGAGTTATGACCATTACCGCAAGTTGAATACTATACTTTATCTACGACTATAACAATAAATACTAAGATACAAATTCACAATAATTAGGTAGTATTAACTTAATTTGAAAACGTCAGAATTATTTAAGTGACATTAGGAGATGAGTGACGGTCGATCTTACTTGGGATCTTAGTAGCCTATATAGTGAGTTATAGCAGTGAGTTATTATTACTCACGCTGTTTGGTAATAGATACTATTAATTGCTAGAACGCAGTTGAATAATGAATATATTATTCAATAGGAGTAGATAAAATATGTTTCTAAATAAACTATAAGCACTTATAATCAGATAAAAATATCTCAACTTTTGATTAGTTCTGTTGACTTTCCTCACGCTCGTAGAAAAACTATTGTACCTAACACTTGCGGAAAATGTTTTTCCGCACTCGGCTGCTTCACCGAACTCCGCTACGCGTCGTTCGGTGAACGGCAGACTCGTGCGGAAAAATTCATTTTCCGCACTTGTTAGATAAATAGCTATTTTCCGCAAAGGTCAAACAATGACGACTTTTTTAACCTCAGTTCTCGATGTTTAAGTTTGATTTCACAGACGTAATTTTGTTTTTACTTTTTTGTCCGGCCGTGAGCGTTCAAAAAAGTAAACTTTTTTGTACGCTCACGGCAATTTCAAGAACGTCGGGCGGTGTACAGTTGGGTTCCGAATCCGACATAATGACTTTTTAAAAGTATCATCTTAATTCTATCGTTTGAACACCGTTTGCGGAAAAAATCGCATGTTTTATTCGGAAAGTGGCTCGACTAAAATTGTGGCTCGACTAAAATTGTCGGCCTCACTGCGTCCAGCCGACAAACATTTAGTCTCGTCACAGGAAGTATCACTTTTACTCCTAATAAAATTCGCCTCGAGGCGAAGCTAAAGGGGTTATAGTCTCACGACAAAAAGTTGGTAACTGGCCCAATTTTAAAAATTCCAACGGATATCGATAAAACACATATGATTTCATTGGGAAATTTGAATTACCACTTTTTTTCAACGAAGAATAAAAAAATATAGCGTTTTTACCCCGAGTTGAAGCTAAAGTCTCACTACAAAAAGTTGGGATCTGGTCCGATTTTAAAAATTCCAACGGATATCGATAAAATACATATGATTTCATCAGAGAAGTTTTGTTCCCAATTTTTTCCCAACGAAGAATAAAAAATTATAGCGCTTTTTAGATAAGCATTACGACATGCGCATGCGCCAAGGTCGATATGTATGAAGTCCTACAAAACATGCGTCGAAGTGCTCACGGTAACCAAGCGACGTTGATAGCTTCAGCTTGATTCTGCGTCTGTGTCTGCTTCCCATCCATAGAGATATCTTATCAATTTGATTCATAATTTGCAGCAAAATGAGCCGGGATAGGATATTCAAATTCGACAGTCAAACAATGAATTTTTTTGCTAAAATTTCACGGATTTTATTCGTAATATCGATTTATTAATACATTTATTGCAATTTTCCTTCATTTCATTCGTAAAATCGACTTTCATTGTTATTTAATTTATATAATACATTCAAAAAATATTGACGACATGCACATGCGCCGAGGGGTTTTATCATTCCTAGTGCTACGCAGTAGGGTGTCCTTCATTTTTAATTTATATAATACATTCAAAAAATATTGACGACATGCACATGCGCCGAGAAGTTTTATCATTCCTACTGCTACGCAGTAGGGTGTCCTTCATTTTTAATTTATATAATACATTCAAAAAATATTGACGACATGCACATGCGCCGAGGGGTTTTATCATTCCTATTGCTACGCACTAGGGTGTTCTTCATTTTTTTTTAGTCATTTAAGTGTCTTATGAAGGCTACTTCTGAAGTGTGAAAAATTTCTTCTTCTGGAGCCGTCTCGAAAATACAATTTCCAACAATGAATTAACGTAATCGAATGTGTTATCTTACATGCGTAGGGCATTGGCAGTGAGTTCGAATTGTTTATGAGATAATATAAGATGTATTTCAGTTTCCTGCTGTTTGGACGGTGCAAAATGTTAATGAAGTGATATCAGATACCCACGTTCTCGTAACGACCTATATATCGAAAATTACAGCTCGGAACTGCTAATAATTGAAAAAAAGCAATTGTTGCATTCGACACAATGAAAATAATTTATTGTTAATATTTCATTGTAAATTGTATTGAAAATTATTAAATAGGTAGAACGTAGAATTGACTGATGTAGGTACTGGAGTAGTTTAATCTCGTAAAAATATCAAATTACTTGCATCATTAAAGAAAAAAAAATTATAACATTTCGAAATCGAAATTCAAAAAATTATTGTTCCTATTTATTCGTTTCGCTTTTATCCAAATTATGTTTCAAACTGGACATATATTTTAACATAGAGTTCGAGCATTCCTTAAATGAAGGTTGATATCTCAGAACTGTGCCCATCAATATTTACTGAATGTTCTATCAATTCACTGGAACAGTATGAGGTGTGTGCTAGGTCGTCTTGGAATATTGTTTACTTATCTGGAGACTGCGCTAATCCTGTGTATAGGATACAACCAGGGCCGGATTAACCCAGTCCGGGCCCCTAGGCAACAACCCTGTCCGGGCCCCAGGTCCTTTCAAGTTGATAAAAGGATGTAAGTGGCTTCCAGGTTCTTTCAAGTTGATAAAATGATGTAAGTTGCTTCCAGGTGATCGACTCCAGGTATCCTGTTACTTCAAAGTCTTATGGGATATTGCAACAACATGGTTTCTTTGACTTGATGCTGCAGCATCACCTTACCTGGCTCGTTAGCTTTATTGAAATGGTCTTAATGAATAGGTTATAGATAAGTGATGAATGCTGATCCAGGTTGCATGATAGGTTAGAAAGCTGTTATTTTAAATTTGATCTTTTTAACCGCAATAAAATACAATAAACTAAATAAAAAAGTTTTTGAAGTACAAATTGGAAAAAGTCAACTTCCAAGATATTTATTGTTTTTGTACAGTACATTGAGTTTAGATATTAACTCGTCTAACTTTTTTAGAAGCAAAATTGTTCAAAACATCTTGGAAATTGACATTTTTTAAAACATCAATGTATTTTCAATGGCCATTATCGACAATGAATTCAAACGGTTCTGAGACATTGTTGAACGAGGACTTTTTATTTATGTTGCATGCACGGGTCCCTAGTCGATGCGGGGCCCCTAGGGAGTTGCCTACTCTGCCTAATAGTTAATCCGGCTCTGGACACAACATTAAATCCAATCAATAAGGTTGAATACAAAATGGAGCTTTCAATTTAGTTGAAGATTCTCGTCTGATAATGAAAATGTGAAATTCTACAAAAATAATTCTACATTTGGCACTGTTCAATAATAATACCCCCCCCCGTCCCTACATTGAAAGCAGTTAAACATAGACCACTGTAGTAGATGTTTAATCGGGACATGTTCGTTAGGCTTTTACATACTTTTTTTTAATTATCTCATTCTCTGAGGTGGTTAATGTATCCTTTGATTATTCGAAAACGACATTGAGATCTTCATGAACACCTGTGCATGTGTACTGAATACGAGTAGGAAACAACAATAGATTTGAAGAAACTCTTCATTTCGAGTTTTTATTGTGTCCTGATGAGATCTATCAAGATCGAAACAGCTGTCTGTTGAATGCGAATTGGAATGACTAATGTTGTTCCTATTAATCACCTTTATTAAGTGAAAAATTGCGAATTATCGCAATTAGGACATACTTTTTAAACTCAATTAAAATTTAAATAATTACGTTCATTTTGTTCATAAAAATCTAGAGAATGGTCGAGTGAAACCTCGAAACATATGTTTCGCAGACATCTGTCTGGGAATTATAAGATCAATATCTTTTTCCGTTCGTACTTTGTTGTCTATGCTATTTATATATCTAGCTATCGAAAATTAAATGAAAGTTGTGAGGAATGCAACGTAAAAGTCGAAAGTGGAGATCATAATTAAATTTCGTTTTAAAAATATAGGATTGAATATTGTATTTGCTATTTGTTCATAACGCACTCAATTACCTACTTCACTTTCCTCCTTATTTTTCGGTGATCAAAAACAATACTTGTATTTACTACGTTTATTATCACAAAAATACTTTGAAAAATATAACACTGCGATTGCAATTTCGGTCACTAGACCATCTTCGGGCAGATTGAGTTAAGAACTGAATACATAATTAAGTATAGATTTGCGCTTACGGGTGGGAAAGAATTATTGCAGGTACCTAAATAGACAAAAGGAACATATTTCAAGAAGATGTAATCGAAGTGGATTTCCCAAATTGATAAAATGAAATGTTCTTAGAAAAATCATTATTGTTTGAATACACTAAATATAGGAGAATATATCAAGTCAATCTGGTCGTTTGAAAAGATATCTTTTGCATTATGATTGAGTTTAAAAACTTCCAATGATTCTAAGTAAGTTAGTTTCGTTCTTTTCGGTAATTTGTGTATAATTTGGAAGTTATCTATATGTGGAAATAGTTGGTGGTTTTCACGGCAATGATTTGAAAACGTTGAATCCGTTTTATTTTTCAAAAAAGTTTGTTGGTGTTCTCTGAATCTTGTCTTGGACAATCGACCAGTCTGACCTGTATACACTCTTTACATACAGGACAAATCAACTTTGTAAACTCCCGAACTTTCAAATTTTGAAGTGATATCTTTGGCATCGAATTAAAATCTTGAGAATTTTGTCTTAGGTTTGAAAGCAATTTTAATATTACATTTAGGTATGACTTTAGCAACTTTTTCTGTTAGAGGACCAAAATATGTTAAAGATGAGAATTTTTCCGAATTTTCTACTTTCAATGATGATTGCCTTGTGACCGGAATTGCAATCGCAGTGTTATATTTTTTTCGTAATCCCATACTGTTATTTTGATTTAACGGTATTCAGATGACAATTGAAAAATCAGTGTTAACGGCCGGCGGCCGTTAAGAAATCACGTGTTCAAATATTTATTTCAAAACATCATTCTGGTTATAATAACAATTATAATAAAACTAACTATTTATTAGTACTCCAATAGTATGAATGCCCACTACTTGTTTTACACATTTACCATTCCTATAACCAATGAAAAATCGCCGATTTTCCAGATTCGAAGGTCGCAAATTTACGTTTTTTTGGTATAAACCATAGGCATCAAAAGGAAGTCCTTCTTTGGGAATGACAAATACCCTATTCTTTTTGTTTTTAGTCATCCTCAATGTAACCAAAACTTTGGTACTGGTGCTTTCAAAATCATCCACACTCAGCTTCACAAGTTCTTCACGTCTACAGGCACCAAAAATTCCACACATTAATACAACCTTTTCAAGCAACCATGTATGATCATTTGTCTCCAACAAAAACTTAATTACTTCTTCTTCAGATAAAATTTTTGATTTCTTTGGGTTGTATCCATCAGACTTTCGTCTCAAGAATAAAAATAATTTTCCAAATCTGAAAATACATTTCTGTTGTTAATACTCTAATATGGTGCAAGATTTAAAATAACTAACCTTGAAATGTCAATGTCGTCATAAACTCTCAAAGCAAGTTTCAACATTGAAATCTTCGTCCACAGGGAGAATAAACGTTCGCTTTGATTTTCCTTTCGCATAGGCTAATAAAACATCCTCATTAACCAACCACCTTCACATTCTTGCTACTACGCCAATTTTCAAAATCTTCATATTCTTTTTTATACCGCTGTTGAGTTATTGCCGGCAGTAAATCAACACTCGCTGCACAAGATTCTTCCAATATTTCAAAAGGAATTTCATTTTGTTCCTCAATTTCATCCATATTCGTCGTTACAGCGAACTTGCGAACACAAAAAACTGACGTTGTTTATAAAATTGCCAAACAGTTCCATGACAACAGAGTGCACGACGTTGGGATTTTTTTTCAGAATTACGAGGTACGGGGTTAGTTTTTTCTTCGGAATCAAAATGTAATCTTCCAACGGGATTACGAAAAGTCTTTAACGACACATGGCCGATACGCAAATAACGGATTCGGTTAGTTATAATCCTCGGCTGCGCCTCGGATTACAATATCCAACCTCATACGTTATTTGCTACATATCGGCCTTGTAACGTTAATAACTATTAACGTATTTTTGTGATAATAAACTTAGTAAATTTAAGTTTTGTTTTTGTTCATCATGTTAAATTATCACGTAGTAACAACTATTTTCAAGAACAAACACATTTTCGTATGAGGAGCATATAAGCCCATATTCTCAAAAACAAAACATTTAAGGGAATTCGGCTCTAGAGTGGAAACTTCATCTTACCTCCTGAATAAACACTGCTTTATGGACGTCCTGAGAGTTTTATCTTAGGTTTGAAAGCAATTTTAATATTACATTTAGGTATGACATTAGCTACTTTTTCTGTGAGAGGACCAAAGTATGTTAAAGATGTGAATTTTTCCGATTTTTCTACTCTCCATTGTTGACTACGTTCCTTGTTTATCATTTTATCTTTCAAACTTTCATGATAACCATTATTTGAAGCAATTATTTTTATAGTAAAAATTTCTTTTGCTAATTTTGGTACGGATAATGGAATTGAAAACGCTCTGTGGATCATCGAGTTCAAAAACTGAATGTTTACGGGAAAGAGGATGATTTGAATCAGACGTAATTATTATTTGGCCTCGAATATCGTAACTCGTGCTCAAGTAATATATCTTGGCTGGCGTCCAGAGAACTTCGAACGTCCATCTCTTGTTTTCCCCACCGTACGTACCCGATTTACTGGAAAAAAAGCCCACGCGAAATCGTAGAAAGGCTGCGGAATGCGGCGTCAGAATATGCGTCATACTAGATTTTCATTCAATTCTCGAATTTGAAACGCGGTCGTAAACTGGGGAATTACTACTTCACAGGTCCCCGTTAGACTTTTTAAGTGGACGGGCGATGTGTCGCAATAATTGTAATTACGGTTTTTGACCGGGCCGCCGAAGAAGGCGACGTACTGATTTTTTTCGAACCAATCTTTGGATTTTTGCCTTTTCGATATTTCAAATGTCGGAGCTTGTTTGCTTCTTTTTAGTCGTATTTCCTCCAAAAATACGAATTGCTGTGTATCGAAGGAAAGCAGTCCGGCGCGGGAGTAGTTCGTAAAATTTCGGAATACTTCTTTTGCCTATATCTTTTTATTTTACGAAGATTTAAAATTTTGCTACTTTTCCATAGCATCTTTTTGTAGCCTTTACAAATATTGGGCCACCCTCAACTTATCATTTTCAAATACAGACCTGTATTTTTTATTGCATTTTTTCAAATGCCGGGAGTCATGTTTCATATTGGCGTTTTATTTTTATCGAAATCATGAAGTGTTTTGGAACTAATACGAGGCATTCAATACCTTATTCTATGATATATTTTTTTAATTACAGCTGAAATTAAAAAAAATATATTGAAATTTCACTGGTAATAGTTCAATATTTCCAAAACACTCTAATTCAGATGAAAATACTACGACAATATGAAACATGACTCTTGGCATTCAAAAAAATTCAATGAAAAATAAAGGCCGTATTTGAAAATTAAAAGTTGGGGGGTGGCCCAATTCATACGATACCCTGTATATAATTTTTATTCAGATATTTGGATAGCCTACAAAAAATTGCAATGGCAAAGTGACAATTTCTTTAAAAAAAATTTCAAAATAATAAGTTATAGGCAAAAGAAGAATTTCGACATTTTCGATTTTTCCTGTATAACTCCAGAACTAAAGAAGCTAGATCAGATCATTTTTAACCATATAGTTGAACTCTGAAATATGCTACTTTGCCCCCATTCAACCATCGCTCTATCTCTTACCGTTATCGAAACGAAATCCCCATGCATAGACCCGAATTTGAATAGCCCTGTATATATATATATATATATATATATACAAAGGCTTACATACGCCGAAACATATGTCGATTACAAGGATTACAAGCAATAAAATCTGAATACCTAAAGTTTTACTGTGCTCTAAACCCAAGAAAATTGCACCTTAAATATATAAAATATAGCACAAGAAATTCTACCTATCGTATATATATATATATATATATATATATATATATATATATATATATATATATACATATTTGAAAAACTTGGTTCACGGAATGAACCGCGTAAAAGATTTGAAAAATCTCGATGTTTCGGCTCCTTTTGCGAAGCCATCTTCAGGTGAATTAGAAGGGAAATAATTCAGAATCGTGGCCTCAATCTGCCTACTCCACTAATCGTATTAGGCGGAATCGGAAATAATACGATTGCGTGGTCTCAACCTGCCTACTCCACTAACCGTATTGCTTCCAGTCAACTCTGAAGTCTCAACCTGCCTACACTTCAGAGTCACTGACTCTGTTCTTTCCGTGAACCAAGTTTTTCAAATACTTCCGACCGCGGAAATCTTTCTGAACATATATACATATATATATATATATATATATATATATATATATATATATATATATATATATATATATATAAATGTATTTGAATATTTTGAGGTTGCAGTCAGAATAATTGTTGGGCTAGTTTAAAGAATACTCTTTGTCATATGGTCGAGCTTTCGGAAATGTTTATATCCTTTATCAAGACATCTATAATAAAAGAACAAATTCAGATTTACAACAGCATTCACAAAAAGTTAAAGATTACTTACTAACGTTGAGGTTATATAAATTTTGAAAAAACACGTTAAAACGAAGAACAGAACAAGCTGATGGGTACAACTTTGTCACATAGGTAAAACTCCATTACAAGAATAAAAATCTTATTTTCCATAATCCGTACTTTCCCATCTTGTTATCTACAGGAAACCAGACTAACAAAATGGTCGACGTCAACCCTGAGAACGCGGAAACTAAACCACAGAACAATTAGGTGATCTTCTTACAATAATTGACAATCGTCGATATATCAACATATCTGTGGTAATACTACCTTAGTGATGGAGCTCTGCTGCTCACGATTTTTTTTCTCTCTTGACGTAAGAGGTTCTATTGGTTTGCTCCTTTCATTAACAAAAATCTCAAATGTTTCTTTTACTAGATGTAAAGTTTTCTGGAACACTAACCTTCACGTCACCTTATTCAATTCTTCAGATCAAATGATATATACTTCGAACAATCATAACAACTGCCGCCATATTCTTCGAATACATCTACCAAAATCGATTTATTAGTTTTTTTTTCCTATTAGACACGCTCGTAACCGGTCATGAATAGTGTATCTTGAATGAAGTCCCGATCGGGACCTAGATTTCGCACCACAAGAAATTCATTACATGGGAAAAGGTCAGAGAGTAGCTCTCTCGGCTTTTTTTTTATCGTTTTTTTTACGATACATTATAATGTTCGTTTCGCTAATCCCGTAACAAGATGATACGGCGAATAAAGTGGTTTATACAAGTTAATTGTAAACTGTACAATGATTGCCTCTTAATGATGAATCTCACGGTAGAACAACCTGGAAAAGTTAGAAATAGCAGACGTATTTAAAATATTTTTTAATTTCAAATCTTAGTCCAAATCGAAATATTTAATGAAATGTCATTTTCAAGTTTTGTGTGTGTGAAATATACTTTAAAAATTTTTATTTTTCACTTGTATATTATTTGTTGATTTTACCTTAGATACGGTTGTTATAAATACACTCATTATGCCCTAGGGCGTTATGAACGGGCATTATGGATCATAACGCCCGCTCATTGTACGAGGAGAAATGAAGCAACTTCCATTAAATACTTCATAATCCTTGTCGTATACGACTCTGGATTTCTCCGGCAATGAATTATTCGCACCTTTGGCTGCATTTTCTATGATATTCTTGGGTAAATTTATTTTCATTTCCATTATTTCTATAAGACTACCTACACAAAGAAAGCAGAAATTACATTTATTTAAACAATAGTTAAAAATAACAATTTACACATTTATTATAAGAAATAACGCATGACGCACGTTTCGGTGGAACTTCACCTTCTTCAGATGCTAATCTATGCGTTATTTCTTATAATAAATGTGTAAATTGTTATTTTTAACTATTGTTTAAATATGTTTATTAATTTACACCAAGTATCGGCCCAATCAATCCAAAAATTAGAAATTACATTCACTAAATATGATAAAATCATTCACAAACGTCAAAATATCAACAAATGACATGCCTACTGTGAGAAGGAAAATGTAAAGTATAGGAGCAATGAACCGATTGTAAAATCGATTTTTCATTATAATAAAATAGTTTTTTCGTGAAAAATAAAATCTTGCATGCAACACGTGCGTTACTAGATCCTAAAGAACATAGGGCGTTAGGATCTATATAACGCACTTTGTACATAAATAACTATAACAGAGAACGTTATTTTTATAATCAAAACAGGGTTGCGATGATTTGGAACGAATCTTTTAAATCGACTGATTTCTTCAACTAAAATAATCTGATTTCTTCAATTTAAAAAGACTGAATTTTTCACTTCAAATCGACTGATTTCTTCAATCAAAATAATCTGATTTTTTCCAATTTAAATCGACTGATTTCTTCAATTAAAATAATCTGATTTTTCCAATTTAGATCGACTGATTTCTTCAATTTAAATAGACTGAATTTTTCACTTCGAATCGACTGATTTTTTCAATCAAAGTAATCTGATTATTTCCAATTTAAATCGACTGATTTCTTCAATTAAAATAATCTGATTTTTCCAATTTAGATCGACTGATTTCTTCAATTTAAATAGACTGAATTTTTCACTTCAAATCGACTGATTTCTTCAATCAAAATAATCTGATTTTTTCCAATTTAAATCGACTGATTTCTTCAATTAAAATAATCTGATTTTTCCAATTTAGATCGACTGATTTCTTCAATTTAAATAGACTGAATTTTTCACTTCGAATCGACTGATTTTTTCAATCAAAATAATCTGATTATTTCCAATTTAAATCGACTGATTTCTTCAATTAAAATAATCTGATTTTTCCAATTTAGATGGACTGATTTCTTCAATTTAAATAGACTGAATTTTTCACTTCAAATCGACTGATTTCTTCAATCAAAATAATCTGATTTTTTCCAATTTAAATCGACTGATTTCTTCAATTAAAATAATCTGATTTTTCCAATTTAGATCGACTGATTTCTTCAATTTAAACAGACTGAATTTTTCACTTCAAATCGACTGATTTCTTCAATCAAAATAATCTGATTTTTCCAATTTAGATCGACTGATTTCTTCAATTAAAATCAAGTTTTGAATGGGTGTAAAAACAAGTCGACGAAGCAAATAAATCATCAGAGAATTAAAATGAAAAGAACAGTTCATTTGAAAACTAAGTTGTGGATATATAAAAAAAAGAGAGTAAATTAAATACTTCCTGAATATGGTTGCCACCTCAGAACAAAGTCTCTTCACAGAAAATTTAATATTTACCAACAAATAATCGGAAGAAATTAAACTAACAAGAGTAAGTTGTATAAAACCAGATTTTTTTTTGTTTAAAATATACTGAACCAAATGTTGAAAAATTTTCTCGACAGATGCCGAAGAAGCTGCAGAAAACAATTGTTTAACGGTAAAGTAAACTTTTTGTACAACATTAATATTTCGTAATGATCCTACATAAATAAACGAAAAAATACTTCAAAATAAATTGTAAAAGTCTCATTTATATTTCCATGTTGAAAAAATTAGTATAAATCAATGAAATCAATGAAATCCTTATTTTTAAAGAAAATTATGATTCTTCACAACTCTGCATTAAAAATTATCAAACAAGTGTTATAATTGGACGGAACTAAATACGTTCAGTAGCTGAATCAAATCGTGTTTTACACGGTGTTTATCCAGAATGAACATGAAGAGTTCACATTACGTCATCCCGTTGCAGAAAGAGATTGATTTCCGTCCAGATATTTTTTATCTGTTGACGTGGGTTGTACGTTGTACTCGACGTTCTGTATCCTAGTTGGATAATTTGGAAGTTCATAGTAACTGCTCTACAAGGGACTGTCGCTAATTATCATTACAGAAATTGTACCAGAATAATTATTTCCACAAAAGTCCATAAAAATTGCTTTTTGTCCAAATAGAGACATGTCTATTCGGCCTGGAGATCTGAGAGTCAGTATTTTTTTGACTTGTCGCGTATACTACTTTTCGGCAACTATAACCTTGATATTTTATTCCTGAAATTCTTTTTTATAGAATGAAGGACCTATAGGAGGCAAAATACATAGTTGCGCCAGAAAATAATTTCATAAATATCAAAAATAAAAGTAGTATTAAGTTGTATTTATATTTTGTACTGACCCTGCGCAACTCATCCTATGATTTTTTAGCAGGTTTTCACTTAGAAAACCTGCTTATTAAAATGGGTGCGATTAGCAAAGTTGGACCTAGGACCAAGATAGTTTTTCGTTTCATGACGATTTATGATGCTTGGCACCAAAAACTCAATTTCATATATATATATATATATATATATATATATATATATATATATATATAAATGGGTTATGGTTGGCAGTGCAAGGTAAATTAAATATCATCAATTCAGCTTTATTATAAATATATTAATAAACGTTTCGGAGGTCCCCTCCTTCTTCAGTATTAATTTTTTCTATATATTCTGCAAAAAAACATAGAAGTTATAGCAATCTCAAATAGTTTTCCAATTTATATGTAATCTAACCTGTTTTAATCTAATACATGGTGTAAAATTGTTTGAATTTGTGTGAATTACTTCAACATATCGTTATGGTTGATTTCTATTTTCTTCTGACCATTTTGTTTTTGATTTCTTTGTACTTGTTTGTTAGTCATTCATGTCAATGTCATTTTCTGTCAAATATCGTCCAGTGTGTTGTGTTCCGTTTGTTCTCCTTCTTCTTTTCGTTTAGGTCTTGTTATAAAAGGTATGTAAAAATGGCTCAGGTGTTTGATGTCTTGTCTGTCGTTTACTGTTTTTTTCCAAATTTCGTTGTATGTGTATCATCTCCCATATCTCTCTGTGTTTCAGTTTAGGTTCAATCGTTAAAATCTTCGTTTCGACCGATAGTCTCTTGTGTCCAGGCACCAATGTACCAATTGTCAAAACACATCGCCGAAATATTAGCAACTACAATTGGCAACAATGGTTACTACATAAAAAACTCAAAACAACTAAAGGAAGAACTAAACAATGTAACACTAGAAAACGAAGACAGATTTTTCTCGCTGGATGTTGTATCACTCTACACGAACATACCAACAGAATTGGTACAAAAAACAATTAATGAAAAATGGCACAAAATCACCGAACACACGACAATACCAAAAAATGAGTTTTTGGGAGCAACCCAACTCATTTTGAACAACAGTTTTTTCCAATACAAAGAATGTCACTTCAAACAAATAAAAGGAGTGGCAATGGGAACTCCCATATCAAGTGTCATCGCACAGATGGTAATGGAGCACATCGAAGAAGATATAATGAATGAGACTACTATGCAGCCATTTTACAGGAGATATGTGGATGATTGTTTGCTGATAACAACACCGAATACCATGAACCACATCCTTCAGAAATTTAACAATGTACATCAACAGCTTAAGTTCACATTTGAAGAAGAAAATAATAAGGAACTAGATTTTTTGGACATAACACTCATAAGGAAAGACAACAAAATCTCCACAAAATGGCATAGAAAGAAGCAAAGCACCGACCACATCCTCAACTATAAATCTAACCACCACATAAACCAAAAAAAGCTCACAATTATAGGATATATCGACCGCGCCCTTAAACTAACATCACCTGAATTGAGACCAACTATAATAAGGGATTTGAAGGAACAACTTCTAAAGAACAACTATCCTGAAAAATTAATAACAGCCCTAATCAGACAAAGAGTCCACGAAAACTTCAACACAGAGACCAAAAAAGAAAGAGAAAATGAGGAAAACATAACACGAATATCAATACCATACACAAGAAGTCTGTCACATGAGATTGACAAGATAGTAACAACACAACATAAAAACAGTCCACAAACCACAAAACCAAATTGGACAGATTTTTAGCAAATTAAAAACACAGACACCGAAATTGAAAAAATCAAATGTAGTATATAGTATCCCATGTAAGGACTGCGATAGACAATATATCGGACAGACATCACAAAGACTATATGACAGACTTAATGCACATAAATACACCAAGTCCGCAACAACAGCACTCAACAAACACAAAACACTGAACAAACACGAATTTAACTACGACGAAACGAAGATTTTAACAATTGAACCTAAACTGAAACACAGAGAGATATGGGAGATGATACACATACAACGAAATTTGGAAAAAACAGTAAACGACAGACAAGACATCAAACACCTGAGCCATTTTTACATACCTTTTATAACAAGACCTAAACGAAAAGAAGAAGAAGAACAAACGGAACACAACACACTGGACGATCTTTGACAGAAAATGACATTGACATGAATGACTAACAAACAAGTACAAAGAAATCAAAAACAAAATGGTCAGAAGAAAATAGAAATCAACCATAACGATATGTTGAAGTAATTCACACAAATTCAAACAATTTTACACCATGTATTAGATTAAAACAGGTTAGATTACATATAAATTGGAAAACTATTTGAGATTGCTATAACTTCTATGTTTTTTTGCAGAATATATAGAAAAAATTAATACTGAAGAAGGAGGGGACCTCCGAAACGTTTATTAATATATTTATAATAAAGCTGAATTGATGATATTTAATTTACCTTGCACTGCCAACCATAACCCATTTATATATAGAAAAGCAGGTACCAAGAAACCAATCAAATATATATATATATATATATATATATATATATATATATATATATATATATATATATATATATATATATATATATGTATATATATATATATATATATATATATATATATATATATATATATATATATATATATATATATATATATATATCATCATCATCAATCAACCAATCGTGTTCACTGCTGGACATAGGTCTCCCTCGCTCATCTCCATGTTTCCCTGTCCTGCGCTACCTGTATCCAGTTTCCCTGGCAGCGCTTAAGATCATCGGTCCATCTTGTTGGTGGTCGGCCCCTATTTCGAAATGCATCTTGTCTCGGTCTCCACTCCAGTATTCGTCTTGTCCATCTGTCATCCGTTATTCTGGCGACGTCTCCTGCCCAGTTCCATTTCAGCGTCGCTATTCTCTCTATTGCATCTACTACCCCTGTTCGACGGCGTATTTCTTGGTTAGTGACTCTATCCCTGAGGGAAATGCCCAACATTACTAGTTCCATTGTCCTTTGTGCAACACGGATTTTATGTATTGTTCTCCTCGTCATTGTTAATGTTTCCGCTCCGTAAGTCAACACTGGTAATACACACTGGTCAAAAGTCTTTCTCTTAAGGCACATTGGAAGAGATGATTTCAAAACGTAATTTAGCTTGCCGAATGCTACCCATGCCAGTCTTAGGCGGCGGACAAGTTCAATCGTTTGGTTGTCCCTGCCTATGCAAATCTCATGGCCCAGATATTTGTACGAAGTGGTCTGGTTGATGGCTAATCCAGCAATAAGGATGTTCTCATTAAGTACAAGATTGGTCATTATTTGCGTTTTGGACATGTTTATCTTCAGTCCAACTTTCAATGAGGAGAGGTAAAGCCTGTTTAGTAGTTCTTTGGCTTCGTCCAAACGATCACCCACCAAGACAATGTCGTCCGCAAATCTCAAATGGCTAAGGTTCTCTCCATTCACATTTACACCTTTTTCGTTCAGATTTGCCTTTTTGCATGCGTGTTCCAACAGGGTAATGAACAGTTTTGGGGATATGGTGTCTCCTTGTCGCACTCCACGCTGTATAGGGAATATATATATATATATATATATATATATATATATATATATATATATATATATATATATATATATATATATATATATATATATATATATATATATATATATATATAGATATATATATATAGATATATATATATATATATATATATATATATATATATATATATATATATATATATATATATATATATATATATAATGTATGTATGTGTAACACGATAACGGGCGCAATTTTGAAGCAATAGGGTTGAAAGTTTGTATCTAGGTAATTTTGTATGATATCTTGACCCCCTGGGGAAAGAAATAAACCTTGTTTACATGATAAAGGTCGCAATTTTGGAGTAATAGGGGTAAAAGTTTGTAGGTAGGTATTTTCGAAAGATATCTTGGATGGGATTGCTTGTGGTTCGAATTGGTTGGGGGGTTGATCCCCTGGGGGAAGAAATAAATAAATTCGATGGACGATGAATCAACTCTGTGGTAGTTCATATTTATATTGAAAATTAAATAATAAGAAAACAACTTGTCTAAAAACCACAAAATGAAAATAACTTTTTATTCGACTAGTTTCGCCTGTTACAGCATTATCAAGACTGAATACATGTATTCAGTCTTGATAATGCTGTAACAGGCGAAACTAGTCGAATAAAAAGTTATTTTCATTTTGTGGTTTTTAGACAAGTTGTTTTCTTATTATTTAATTTTCAATATACGAAGAAATAAATCTTGTTTACATGATAAAGGGGGCAATTTTGGAGCAATAGGATTGAAAGTTTCTGAGTAGGTAGTTTCGTATGGTATTTTGAATGGGATAGGTTTTTAATGCGAATTGGTTGGGGGGTTGACCCCCCAGGAAAATAAATCTTGTTTACACGATAGAAGGCGCATCTTTGGTACCATAGGGTTGACCCCCCGGAGGAGGAAATAAATATTGCTCACACGATAGAGGGCGCAATTTTGTTTTTTTGGATTAGGAATAAAAATCATAATAATAATAATAATAATAATAATAATAATAATAATAATAATAATATATATTTATCCTGAAGGACATTACATTAATGTATAGGACACGTCAAAACAATTAACATAGAATTAACTAATTTCTGTAGAAAAATATTCTTCCCGACTATAAAAACATTTATCCAATAATATTGTGGTAACTTCCTTCTTGAATTTTGATCGACTTAAGGACTTGATCCAGTTGGGTAGGTGATTGAACAATTTGATCCCTACATATGTTGGACACATTTCAAATTTAGAAGTCCTATGAGCCGGAATGCAGATGGTGTAATTATGCCGTGTGTTATAATTGTGAGAACTGGAAGTCGTATCTAACTTTGACAATTTTCCGTGAATAAACAGTAGACAATTTAAGATGTAAATACAAGGCAATGATAAAATTTTATGTTGGATAAGTATCGGTCTGCATGATTCTTGGGGTTTCAAGTTGAAAATGAGACGTATACATCTTTTCTGTGATAAAAAAATTCTTGCACCTGCTGCCGAATTACCCCATAGAACCAGGTTATAGTTCAAGTGAGCGAACACCAGGGCGTAATAAATAGTGAGCATGCCCTCCAGAGGCAGTGATTGCTTGAGGCGACTAAGAGCGAAGAAAGACCCATTCAATTTTCTGCAGAGATGTTCGACATGACAGAGATGTTCGACATGACATCATAAATTTCATGCCATCGTAAATTTCTGTCGACGTGTACACCCAGAAACTTGACGCTGCTAGCCGATTTAAGTTGGCTGCCATTGAAATCGACAACGAAAGGTACATCAGGAATAGGTTCCCGCAATTGGAAATTGATTACCTCTGTCTTGCTCAGATTCAACATAAGTGAGTTACGATAACATCAGTCAGAAAGATCTCGGATAAGTATTTCGCATTTGGTTCTCAACTCATCCATGGTCGTCGCTGATACTCCCATTGATGTGTCATCAGCGAAAAGAGTAATCGAGTCGGCACAAATATAATCAGGAAGATCGTTAATGAATAGTAGAAAAATTAACGGCCCCAAAACCGAACCCTGAGGTACCCCCATAGATAGGAGATAGTTTCTAGATCTGCAATTTTTATTCTCAACAAAAACAGCGGTCGGACAGAAAACTAGAGATCCACTCCAGAAAAACGCCCCTAAATCCCACACTATACATTTTATTCAAAAATTCATAATTGAATGGATTGATTTTTCCAACTGGATACGTTTTGAAAACCTGCTTTTCTAATGCAGCTCACTGCGATAGAGTTTTTTTTCTCAATTAATTGCTAGCAACCGCTGATAATTCATTTTATTTATTCAGCGAATACCTTGACAGCACTTTAAATGCGAGTGTAAGTATTCTCAAGACGTGTATGACTGAGTCTTTCGGACAGTTAATTGCGACATCTAGAGATAGACGGTCGGCAATAGACGGAGATGGCGCGAGCGTTGGCGACCCCGCCGTCGGCTCTTAAACGTCCGTCGTCTGTGAATCTATCTAACTGTAAGCGGAGCAATCGCATCGGCAATTTTAAGACCGGTGTCAGTCACCCTGGGCCGGCAAGGTCGCTCACCGACCGACACACAGAGAACGAGTACGGCAGCCGATCTGTATCTGGGGCCGTAGAGGAACAGTTGAGCCGGACTAAGGGTAGAAGCGGATACAAGTCCGCCTGTACAATTTCCACTTCTACGCTCAGAGAAATATAGAGGTCACCCGGGGAAAGTGTGGAATTTTCGAAAACGGTTCAGTAGTTTCGGAGTCTATTCAATGCAAACAAGCAAACTAACAATTATTTTCTCTTCATAATATTACTATAGATAACTTTTATTTTTCACTTGTATATTATTTGTTGATTTTACCTTAGATACGGTTGCTATACACTCATTATGCCCTAGGGCGTTATGAGCGGGCATAATGGATCATAACGCCCGCTAATTGTACGAGGAGAAATGAAACAACTTCCATTGATTAAATACTTCATAATCCTTGTCGTATACGACTCTGGATTTCTCCGGAAATGAATTATTCGCAGCTTTGGCTGCATTTTCTATGATATTCTTGGGTAAATTCATTTTCATTTCCATTATTTCTATAAGATTACACGAAGAAAGCAGCAATGACATTCACTAAATATGATGATAAAAATATTCACAAACGTCAAAATATCAACAAATGACATGCCTACTATGAGAAGGAAAATGGAAAGTATAGGAGCGATGAACCGATTTTAAAATCGATTTTTCATTATAATAAAATCATTTTTTCGTGAAAAATAAAATCTTGCATGCACCACGTGCGTTACTAGATCCTAACGCTCATCGGGCGTTAGGATCTATATAACGCACTTGGTACATAAATAACTATTTAATATACAATTTTATGCATAAACACGAAGAAAATGAGAGGTCGAACAACTCGATCAATAAGTTGAGCGAAATTGACGAAGAGTGCAGTTTAAAAAAAATTCATAACTCGTATTTTTGAGTCCGTCCTACATTAGTTTTAAATATAAACTTTGAATGTGAAAAAGCATGTCAGATGTGTTTTTGCATTAGGTTGAAAAACTGCAGGACCCATTACCAGAACCGGGAAAAAGCTTTCGGTATTCAATATTTCAACAAATTCGGTTGTCCTGAAAGTATAAGTGATTTATATCGGAATATTCAATTGAAATTTTTCGAAATTATAATTATAATTAATCTCAATTACTACAGCTAAATATCGGAATTTTCTAATATATTATTCAATGATTATTCTCTATTCGTTTCCTGATGGTTTATTTGTTTTTTGAATAATTCATATCGTATTTTTCCTAACCGTATTCATATTATGTCGAGAAAGTATAGGCGTTATTACCTCATAGCGATATTCGGTAACAATTAACCTAATTTTTATAATAATTCTTAACCATCCGACCGGTAGCCATAATATTTGTTTCTTCATGGTAGTCAATGGATATTTTTGGTGAACTTGAAATGATTGTTTAAATAACATAACAGAATTATATTTGATAATTCCAAAAAGAATATGGAACTATTTTAGTTATATATATTTATATATATATATATATATATATATATATATATATATATATATATATATATATATATATATATATATATATATATATATATATATATATATATATATATATATATATATATATATATATATATATTTATATAATTATATATATATATATATATATATGTATATATATATATATATATATATATATATATATATATATATATATATATATATATATATATATATATATATATATATATATATATATATATATATATATATATATATATATATATATACATATATATATATAACAATTCATCCAGGATGAATTGTCAGCTGTTGATTGGCTTGGACGATGTTTGATGATTTTAAACTTATGTTTTTGATTCTATATGTTTTACTAAATTTCAACAGAAGTAAATTGTTATCAGGTCTCCAAAAAGGAAAAAACCACATTGTATATCCTCGAGAAAGGTAATGAAACTTACCAAAAGTTTGGATGTTATAAGAGTGTATTACTGATTCCTGGACCGGGTACATTCCAACATACTTTTTCCTATATTTCATTGCGGCAAGACTATCTTCAAACCTTTATATATATTTGCACTTATAATGGACTCGCTTATAATGGAAACATGCATGTAATGAACTAATTTTCATGTCATGAAGTAAACACATGGAAAATCCTCAGACAAGATAAACTCGTTTATAATGGAACCTTGTTTGTAATGGTCAAAAATTAGAATATCCTGTCTATCATAAGCGAGTTTTTCATCGGCATGATGTTTTCTGAATCAATATCAAACAAGAATTTATGTTTACATTAAAAACTCAGACTTATTTTATAGGACAATTATATATAAAAAAAAATTTCAGATCTTTTTTCAGAAAAAATATTTTTTGTAGTAAACCTTGTTGAAAATTTGTATTTTTTTTTTTACGAAAAAATTATTTTATTATAATGAAAAATCGATTTTAAAATCGGTTCATTGCTCCTATACTTTCCATTTTCCTACTCATTGTAGGCATGTCATTTGTTGATATTTTGACGTTTGTGAATATTTTTGTCATCATATTTAGTGAATGTCATTGCTTCTTTCTTTGTGTAGTCTTATAGAAATAATGGAAATGAAAATGAATTCACCCAAGAATATGTTAGAAAATGCAGCCAAAGCTGCGAATAATTCATTGCCGAAGAAATTCAGAGTAGTACACGACAAGGATTATGAAGTATTTAATCAATGGAAGTTGCTTCATTTCTCCTCGTACAATGAGCGGGCGTTATGATCCATAATGCACGCTCATAATGCCCTAGGGCATAAAGAGTTTATTTATAGCAACCGTATCTTAGATAAAATCAACAAATAATATACAAGTGAGAAATAAAAATATTAATACATATATATATATATATATATATATATATATATATGTATATATATATATATATATATATATATACAGGGTGATTCACGGTGGATGGCACATTAGACGTTTCTGGTGAACCATACAACGTATCACTTTGAAAATTCAATGGAGGGCATAATCGGACATTCTCTACCCAACTAAAATATTTTCGGTAATGCGGTGTTGCCACTTCTATAAGAAAGTAGTAGCAACTTTGATTTTCAAATGGAACCACCTGTATATTATTTTTAGAATCTTCAACAATTTCCTAACAACTTTCCATAATATTTCCTTATACCTATCTGTTACTGTTTTCGAAATAAAAATTATTTTCATTTTTTTTCGTCGGAAATCAAGACCTCTAAAAACTCTGATATCTTTGAGCTAAGAAATACAATGATATCGAAATTTCGGATTAAGTTTGTTAATACCTAGGGGCTTCCTACACTCCAGCCTAATGTTCGTTATTTCAATACAGGTTGGTCAAAAAATACAGTTATTTCGTTAGCTTGGAAAAGTGACTATAAGTTGGTTTTTTCAAATGGAATACCCTGTATATTATTACAAATTCGGAAAGCAGCTAGAATTTCCTTTTTATCTATGTATATCATACCTATTCCTAACTACTCAAGTTTCGGACTTAGCACTTATTTGTGAAAATGTTCCTTGAACATGGTATCCCCTTGGTATTTGCTAAGCATGTCATGATTACCTACTATTTGACAGTAATGTTGTGACAATCTACTAATAATATCGAAACTTTCATCACTTCAGAAGTTGGAAATACATTCAGAAACGATGGAAAAAATTTATTCAAATCAAGTTCTTATGAATTTGTTTATTATTTTTGGACAGTGTGATAAAATTATCAGCAGGACATAGAAAGTTCAATGAAATGTATCCGAATCTACCGCCAATGAACCTCAAAAAATTTATACGAATGATATCCGGCTTCTTTTGTGAAATGCTTCTGAAGTGATGAAAGTTTCAATATTATTAGTAGATTGTCACAACATTACTGTCAAATAGTAGGTAATCATGACATGCTTAGCAAATACCAAGGGGATACCATGTTCAAGGAACATTTTCACAAATAAGTGCTCATAAGTCCGAAACTTGACTAGTTAGGTGTAGGTATGATATACATAGATAAAAAGGAAATTCTAGCAGCTTTCCGAATTTGTAATAATATACAGGGTATTCCATTTGAAAAAACCAACTTATAGTCACTTTTCCAAGCTAACGAAATAACTGTATTTTTTGACCACCCTGTATTGAAATAACGAACATTAGGCTAAAGTGTAGGAAGCCCCTAGGTATTAACAAACTTAATCCGAAATTTCGATATCATTGTATTTCTCAGCTCAAAGATATCAGAGTTTTTAGAGGTCTTGATTTCCGACGAAAAAAAACGAAAATAATTTTTATTTCGAAAACAGTAACAGATAGGTATAGGGAATTATTATGGAAAGTTGTTAGGAAATTATTGGAGATTCTAAAAATCATATAATATACAGGTGGTTCCATTTGAAAAATCAAAGTTGCTACTACTTTCTTATAGAAGTGGCAACACCGCATTATCGAAAATATTATATATCATACGTTGTATGGTTCACCAGAAACGTCTAATGTGCCATCCACCGTGAATCACCCTGTATATATATATATATATATATATATATATATATATATATATATATATATATATATATATATATATATATATATATATATATATATATATATATATATAGAAATAGAAATAGAAATGTTTATTCACCATCACAGTCATTGCATTGTACAATAGAATATTATAATACAAACAATAAAAGGAAAGTTCGTCAATAATCAATAAATCTTTGAAATCATACATTATCCAGAAACTCCTTTACAGAATAAGGTTCACAGCTTATTATTAGTTTGTAGACTTCTCTCTTGAAAGACCCAAAGTTCTCAAGTTCTTTAATTTTTTTCGGTAGCGCTTCAAACAGTTTTATTGCCATATAGAACATATTCTTTTCAGTCAGACTTCGGGAATGCAATGGATGAAAGTACTTGATTTTTTGCCGGGTTTCATTTTTATTCCTACATTCTTCAAAATAATGATTATTTTTTGCGAAGAAAATTAGCATTCTGTAAATATAGAGACCAAAACATGTTGGTATGTTGTTCTCTTTGAAAACTCCACGGCATGACTCTCTGTACCCCAACCTAAACATTGCTCTGATAGCTAGCTTCTGTATTAGGAATACTTGTACAGCTGATGTGCTGTTACCCCAAAGGGCAATACAGTAATTCATTTTACTCTGAAAGCTTGCAAAATATACTGTTTTCAGGATGTCACATTCCACTTGTTTCTTTATTGAAAGCAGACTGTAAACTACAGAGTTGAGACCCCCACATAGGTCTTCGCAGTGAAAATTTCATCGGAGTTGGTGTATATATATATATATATATATATATATATATATATATATAAATATGTTTATATATATATATATATATATATATATATATCCATAGTTATGATCATCTAGTTATTCCTCTTGTCTCTTTTCAGGTGCCCAAACACGACAGCGTGTTGAACGGATTCTACAACTGCTCAATACAGCCGCCCTACTTGAACGTGTCCAGCGAGCAAATGTACAAGGTCCAGAAGAACCTGCTGTACCCAGTCAACGTGGGCAGGAATATTGCAAGAGAAATGGCGCAGACTCATTTCATCCTACCATCGGATATAGAGCTATATCCTAGCGCTAATGTCATACCGCAGTTTCTTTCTATGATAGCGGAAAACAAAGGTAGGAAAGGAGAGAAAATACGAATCGAATTCATAATAGGTAACATTCTGAACTTAAATCCATATAATTCTGATGGACTCAACTAATTTTCAATATGTTTGTATTTGATTCGATAGTCGAGCTTTCAATTATCACAAATTTCACTTGTAAATGGAATCTGTGAAATATCGCGACTTTACACGAGAAATGTAAAATTTTACGTTGGACAGTGAGCCTCTGGTAAGACTTCGCATGGCCACTTCGTCTGTGAAACGGAGCCAAGCCAAGCTACATCCTTGAAAAATCTGGTCCATGGAAATCTCAGAAATTTTTTTCTCCTGAAATATCCTGGAATTCTCAGGACATTTTTGGCTCACTAAGGGAATTGATTCAAACGTTATCATTTTTTTCCAAATTTTCTTTCTGTAAGTGTAAAACCAGTATCAAATAAATTGCAAAAGAAAAAATTGTCAAGTACTTATATTTCCAATAATAATAATGAATAATGATAAGTTCTTATGTGAAGGCAAATTGCCTGACAGCAGTCGTACATGACGCAAGTTCTTTCAGAAAGTCTCTTGGTAAAAAGATGTATTAAACTCGTGTGTCTAAGACATTGACAGAAAAAAAACCTATGACAAGAGTGGAAAATCGTATCGCCATATTCCTGGAAAAATAATGAAATATATATATATATATATATATATATATATATATATATATATATATAATATAATATAATAATTTATTCGTGTTTTACAAATTTACAATGTTTACACATGTCAACAGTTATACCTTACAAAACTAGTGGGTAATATATCAATAAAAAAATTCAGTTACATACCAAGTAGTATAAACACTAATATAAAATAATTAAGAGGAATAGACAAGAAACAAATTCGGAGACGCAATATGTTTTAACTATCCTGTAACAGTATTATTCTTCCTTAATAAAAAAAAGTCATTCATAAATGAACACCTAATTGAAAATTTTTTAATTTTATGTTTGAAATTCAGTAGAGACAAACCATGGAGTGAGGAGGTTATAAAGTTTTATTGACATATAAAAAATGCCCCTCTGTGATAAGGTGAGTCTATGAAAATCACTCCTCAAAAGATCCCCTAGTAATTATATATGTATATATATATATATATATAAATTATATATATATTATATATATATATATATATATATATATATATATATATATATATATATATATTATATATATATATATATATATATATATATATATATATATATATATATATATATATATATATATATATATTATATATATATATATATATATATATATAATATATATATATATATATATATATATATATATATATATATATATATATATATATAAATATATATATAAAATATATATATTATATATATATATATATATATATATATATATATATAATATATATATATATATATATATATATATATATATATATACCTTCATAAATAATTACTTCATGAAAAGGTAGATTATATTTTTCGTAGTTCCAATTATTCTTATGGATGTAAATTTATGTTTTTTCATTTGAAAAACATTGCCTACACACAATAACAAAATATGTTATGTTCATACATTGACAGTATATATTTGTCTTGGAGTCTTGGTTCTCAGTTTCCAAGTAACAGACAATTTGTTGACTCTGTTCAAGGTAAAATACTATCTACTGGGAATCATGAGGAAACCATAGTGCTAATACGCTGTGAAACAATCGAATTAATGAATGAATAAGAAGAGTTACGTCTCATCAATTTACTAAGGAAAAGAATACACAGTTTCTTTGTTAGTTGTATTGAGTTAGATTTTTGATCGGAATGACGCCAGCGTTGGTAATTATTTCATGTTCAATTTATTTTTGTTAATTGCCTAGATCCGGCGAATTAATGAATCCCAAAGTTTGGCGCATTTTTGTTTATTCACGCTCTTGCTGTCTATTTTCTACATGAAGGATTTAATCGAATTGAATTATCTGTGAAATTCTGCGTAAAATGTGTGATGTCATCTAGTTCAAGAGGTATCAGCATTTAGATATGCAAAATTTCCTGAACGAGTCTTCTCATTTGATTATCGTTGGCCAGGGACTGTAAAAGTGTGGGAAAATGACGTTGCCAGCCCGGAAAAAGCTATCAAAGTTGGGAATTGCTAATAAACCGCTCGAAAATTATTCAAAATCCCTAAATTATGCCTCAACTCGGCAAAAATCCATCCCAGGAGGTTCAGATTGGTCTCTGAATTTTCAGATTTTATGTTGGGTTTCAAGTTGATGAAATCTCTTCGAAACCCTTCCTCCTTTCTTCACTAATTCACTATTATTCAACAAATAATTCAATTCTTCTCGACAGGTCCGCTTCTCTCGAAGAATCCAAAGGTATTTCCCTTGCACATATTCGAGGTGAGTTCCGGCTCGCAGACGCCCGAGAACAAAACCGCCCTGCTGGAGATGCTCCGCAACGGCACCGCCATACCCTTCCACAAGAAGGTTTGTCCAGAGTGCCATGCCGTACCCAAGTCCAAGGAGTGGCAGCAGCAGAAGGAGTCGAAAGACAGGCAACTACACGTGTTCCACGTGGGGAAGAGGAACGGGCGGTTCGTCCACTGGGAGCCCATCTTCATAGGCACGCACTCCGATCCGTTGTACGACGAGAGATTGAGCTGGGAGGGCAAGAGCGACAAGATGACTCAAGTAAGTCCTTTGGTAATTGCTAGGGCTTCGCGAGACCACAAGACTAGTCTTGGTTTTGGCAACAAGACCAAGAGTTAATAAATATTCTCAAGACCAAGAACAAGACTTCCCAGTTTTGGTCTTGCAAAGCCCTAGTCATAGCAAGCATTATAGCATATTCGAACTGTTGTCTAGATTTGTATCAAAATAGTTATTAAATTATAGTGTTTTTGATAATGTTAGATTACAATATTGAAAGAGTGGAATTTGTATTATGCCACAGGGATCTTCTGGTGAATATAAATAAAATTTATATTCAAGATTAATCCAATTCAATTTGTTGGTGATAGTCAATCTTATTCTTCTACCTCTTTAAGTTTAACTTTATTGAGATAAACTCCTATATTACATGCTTTTTTATTTTTTTGTTTAATTATCATATATGTAGTTTTACTTCACACTTTGTTTATTAGAGCACAGCCAGTTAAAATATATATTTAAATCGGTATTTATCACAGTTTCTAGTTCCTTCATATTCGAGGCGGTCAGCACAAGCACTGTATCATCTGCAAACATAATGTATTTAGAGGTGATATTAAGGTACTTCATTGAATGTACGTATAAAAGATATAATAGGGGTCCCAAAACAGATCCTTGGGGAACCCCTATGTTAACTTCTGCTGTTTCTCTTTTTGTTTCATTTACAATAGTGAAATTTTTTGTCTTTGTCAAGTATGTTTTATCAAAATTTCTTCCTTTTAGGGCTATGCGTTGTGCGTCATGGACTACAACTTCCTGATCCTGGACAACGCGTTCCTGGTCCACAAACCGGGCATCAAAGTATACAAGAGGGACCCCAAGCGCGATTCATTGGCAGGAAAGACCAGGCGGCTGATCAAGAAGATCATCTTCCCCGAGCTGAAGATATTATATGGCAGTAGAAAAGGCTGTGCTGTGTAAACGAAACGAAGGGCATTTTTTGGAATAGAATTTTTACGCTTTTTCCTTTTTTCACTAGTTTCTCGAACAATGTGATTGGGATTTGATAAGAATTTTCGTATTTGTTAAAATGCATGACGAGTTTCGAAGAATTTTTTCTTGTTTATTAGATGTAGAGTAAACACTGTGCAAAAGGTATAATAGGGGTCCCAAAACAGATCCTTGGGGAACCCCTATGTTAACTTCTGCTGTTTCGCTTTTTGTTTCATTTTCAACAGTGAAAATTTTATCCATATTGATTCGTTATGGAATTCAATTCTGAAATGTTTTTGCCTGCGCTGTATTTTTACTAATTTATCTTTTATTAGCATTAACAGGCTATCGAAATATTTGAAGGAATTCGTCGTTACTACTTGATAATTTATCATGATTAACACAAAAAATTCCTGATTTTTTTAATTCTCGAGAGACCTACAGTTTGACGCCGAAACGGTTTGAATTTATGTCATAACCCACCATATATACAAATTTTTGAACTTCAAAATTTGTGGGGACATAAACAACACCCAAGAGTAAATAATTAACGTAAACCTCATCTATATAGAATAAATTCATCTACAGAATAACTGAGATTGAATTCTCGTAGAGAATAAAGTTTAAAATTTAAAATAAAACATGTGTTTTATTTTAAAGTTTAAACTTTATTCCAGAAAATAACTTAATTCGTTCCAAGGTGGGACTCGAACCTACGATCATCGGAATATAAACGATAAACTCTACCACTGTGCCACAGTGATCTCATTTCTATTTTACTATGTTTATTATCACAAAATTTAAGGCCATTTGAGTTTGAAACCATTATATATTTACAAGTTGAAGTTAAGTTTCGTCGTGAAGTTCGTGACTTTCGGAAAACTTTTGAAAGAACAAAATTACTTTGACATTTATGACTTTTAGAAAATTTCAAAAGAAAAAAAGCAGAGAAGTATGTTTCATAAAATTTGTAGTAGCTGTGACCGTCTTCAGTTATTAATTAAATGCTATTCAGTCTTATAACGCGTTTCTCAACCTTTTAATTTATATCGCACTCCCCTGCCCCCCTAATACAACAATACAATAAAATGTGTAAAATTTAAAAAAGTGTATAAATCAATTTATAAATTTTTTCTAATAACAGTTACTTCTGGTTATGTTCGCGACCCCCTAAGGGGGGCGCCCCACAGGTTGAGAAACCTGAATATATATATATATATATATATATATATATATATATATATATATATATATAAAGATATATATATATATATATGTGAAAAACTTGGTTCTCGGAATGAACCGCGTAAAAGATTTGAAAAATCTCGGTTGGTGGAGTAGGCAGGTTGAGACCACGCAATCGTATTGTTTCCTATTCCTCCTAATTCGATTCGTGGAGTAGGCGGATTGAGGCCACGTATCTGAATTATTTCCCTTCTAATTCTCCTGAAGATGACTTCGCAAAAGGAGCCGAAACGTCGAGATTTTTCAAATCTTTCACGCGGTTCATTCCGTGAACCAAGTTTTTCAAATACTTCCGACCGCGGAAATCTTTCTGAACATATATATATATATATATATATATATATATATATATATATATATATATATATATATATATATATATATATATATACCGGGTGTCCACGGAAGGTAGCTCGCTCCTATAACTTTTTTCTTTTCGGAGATAATGAAATCAAATTTACAGGATCTGTTTAATGCATAAAACTGCGTTTTTTGACAAGTAACTCAACTTCATGCAACTTCCGGTTTCACCGGAAGTGACATAAACTTTCGATTTTTAAATGGGACACCTGGTATATTTTCAGTTTTTAGTCTTCATATGACATTTAGAATACAACCATGTATCATTTGCTATTTTTTTCGAAATAAGTTTTTATTCTATTTATTTCTATGCGTTCAAATGAATAATTTCGGTCCTAAAATGGCCCTGTTTGCCGTCCAGGGACGAAGATTTGTGGGCGTGGCTTTGTTTCAGTTGTGTTGGTCACAGGCTACTCGATGATTTCAAATGTTATTTTAATAATCTCAATAACATTCATTTAAAGAAAGTTCTAAGGTTATGGGATTTCAGGTATTTATCGAAAGTTTTCTTTGAACCTAACACCTAGAGTGCGGTATCAAATTAATCTTAATAAAATTATCTTTTTTTTTAACTCGACGAGCCACCATGTTGCCATTTGAAAAAAAAATAGTAATAAAAGTTTTAAAATTCAACTTCACATAGCTGGAACATTTTGATCGAAAACAGTGAAGTTGTATTTTAACATACATTTTAGCGAAATTAGTTATTTGAACGCATCCATAGCCCTCTAGAATGAAAATTTATTTCGAAAAAAAAAATAAAAAAAAGTTTACAAAAAGTAACAAACGATAAATTGTTGGATTCTAAATGTCATATGGAGACATAAAAACTGAAAATATACCCGGTGTCCCATTTAAAAATCGAAAGTTCATGTCGCTTCCGGTGAAACCGGAAGTTGCTTGAAGTTGAGTTACTTGTCAGAAAATGCAGTTTTATGCATCAAACAGATCCTCTAAATTTCATTTAATTATCTCTGAAAACAAAAAAGTTATAGGGGCGAGCCACCTTCCGCGGACACCCGGTATATATATATATATATATATATATATATATATATATATATATATATATATATATATATATGTAATGGTAGGGGAAATCTCAGAAATTTTTTGATTTGAGAATTTGTCTTCAAAAAGACATTAAATGTAACTTGGACTATATTCAAAATTTCACCTATTCTAGAAAAAATGAATGTTGTGGATGTGATTGATTGTTTGGTAGGATGTCATGAAGATATGGAAGGTGTTGAAAACATTAAATCTGCATTTTAAGTTGGTCTACAAGAGAAAGAAGTGGTTAGTTGAGTGGATGTTATCTAAGAATTTGGGTTGTTTGTGCTTCCGTTTGTTGGATTAATTGCTGTGTTTTCATTCATGTTCTTTATAGTAATAATTAAATCTGATGTATTGTACATAATATATCAGTTCTATCATTCATGACTTAAATTACATTTTTTGGAATATGGAGCATCTTTAAAACTTCGCTGCCTTTTTGATATTTTTCTATTATTGAAATTCTGGTGTCGTTGAAGTTGAAATTATGAATCTTATTATTTGTATGTTTGATTAGTGCTGTAGTAAGTTTTTTTTGCATATCTCTCTCGAATTTATTTATCAAACGTCAATTTGTAAATAAAATGGTTTTCAAACTTAAATTTCCTGATATTGCGAATAAAAGATGAATAAGTATATATAAATATATATATATATATAGGCATATATATATATATATATATATATATATATATATATATATATATATAAATATATATATATATATATATATATATATATATATATATATATATATATATATATATATATATGTATATATATATATAAATATATATATATATATATATATGTGTTTGTAGATTGTCCATATTTGGGTAGTAAGATGAATTTAATAAATGAAAATATCTTGTCTTCAAATTCTCAAAATTATATTAATCAATGTACAACCGGTTTCGTTGTTTCAGAACAACATCTTCAGGTACAATATAATTTCTACACTAATGGGAGATAGTCTAAAATACAAAGAATCTCAATTAAAAAAGTGTAATTCAGTCAACATTGATGAGGACGAAAGACGAAACAAATTCAAAAATTTTTTCTTATAAAGAGTAATAAGATGGAAAAGTTAAATTCGAAGATTTCTGCTTTAAGAAAGAAGATATATATATTATTATTACTCTTTATAAGAAAAAAAAAAGAAAAAATTTTTTTCGTCTTTCGTCCTCATCAATGTTGACTGAATTACAATTTTTAATTGAGATTCTTTGTATTTTAGACTATCTCTCATCAGTGTAGAAATTATATTGTACCTGAAGATGTTGTTCTGAAACAACGAAACCGGTTGTACATTGATTAATATAATTTTGGGAATTTGAAGACAAGATATTTTCATTTATTAAATTCATATATATATATATATTATATATATATATATATATATATATATATATATATATATATATATATATATATATATATATATATATATAATATATATATATATATATACAATTAGGATAATAATATTTGGGTATAGCAGCAAGCAAAACGTGTACTCTTATAACACTATATTTCCGATATTTCGACAATGAGTATTGTCATCTTCAGGGAAGCTACAAAATAAGCACAAAAGAAAATCAAAAAATGCTCCATAACGGCCAACAGTAACAATACTCACTGTGTCTTTGAGAATGATTGTGTCATTCTTATTTGCTTATTTTGTAGCTTCCCTGAAGATGACAATACTCATTGTCGAAATATCGGAAATATAGTGTTATAAGAGTACACATTTTGCTTGCTGCTATACCCAAATATTATTATCCTAATTGCATCCTAACTAGTCAGCAAAGACTACCCTTCTTTTATATATATATATATATATATATAAATATATAAATATATATATATATATATATATATATATATATATATATATATATATATATATATATATATATATATATATTGAAAATAAATACTTGTTTGCGCTAAACAGGCGAAGCGTATATCTTAAAGATAATAATATTTTGGGGAAATTCATTTGAAAAATTAAAATTAAATCAAATCGACCTCCAGCTAGTTTTATGAGACTCAACAAAAAATGAATTACACAACATATATTTTCATAAATATATATATATATATATATATATATATATATATAAATATATATATATATATATATATATCTATATTTTATTTCGAAAATTCACTCAGTTTATTTTTCTTTTCAATGTAATTCCTTCGGAAACTTTCCCAAACACATTGTAGTACAATAGAATTGAAGGAAACGGTTACAAGTTCATTCCAAATGATGCCTTGCAATCAACTAGATCACTAAAAGTGATCATCTCGCTGTAAATTGATAGCCATATTAGTTATTGTGTATAGGAACATTCTAAATTCTACATGAATATTGTAACATTTTTTCGTTGAAATTTCCCAAATTGTCGAACATTACAATTTGAGACTTAATTCGAGATGCTCTGTCGGTGCTGTTAATAATGGACTAGATTCGAAATGATTCATTATATTAGAAGTTTCGAGAATGTATTTCTCCACGAATAATCTTGAGAATGGTTAATCTAACATTTGACTTCGTTCCCCTACTCAAAAAACTGCCATACCGAAGGAAATAATCGAATATTCATAGTTTAATTTTGAAGAATCATTGAATGATACAATTCACTTAAAATTCATGTTGAAATGATAGGAAAGCTTTCGATAATGACATCGATTATAAATTTTATTGAATGTTTTATTTCGAAGACTCATCGAACGATGAAATTTACTTATACATTTGATTATCGACTATTTTTAAATACTGGCCAGGCTTTTAATCTTGATATTGATTCGATTTTTTATCAAATGTTTAAATTGCAGAATACTCGAATGATAAAATTAACCCCTTTGTTTAAATTGACCAGTATTTGAACAAAGTAATTAATTTAAATATTTTATTACAAATTATAAATTTTATAGAATTTTTAAAATTGAAGACTCATCTAATGATAAAATTTATTTAATATTTGATTATCGACTATTCTAAAATACTGACCAGATTTTTAATTATGATATTGGTTATGAAATTTATTGAATTTTAAATTTTGAAGACTCATCGAATGATAAAATTTATTTAATATTTGATTATCGACTATTTTAAAATACTGACAAGATTTTTAATTATGATATTGGTTATGAAATTTATTGAATTTTGGATTTTGAAGACTCATCGAATGATAAAATTTACTTAATATTTGATATCGACTATTTTAAAATACTGACAAGATTTTTAATTATGATATTGGTTATGAAATTTATTGAAGTTTAGATTTTGAAGACTCATCGAATGATAAAATTTACTTAATATTTGATATCGACTATTTTAAAATACTGACAAGATTTTTAATTATGATATTGGTTATGAAATTTATTGAATTTTAGATTTTGAAGACTCATCGAATGATAAAATTTACTTAATATTTGATTATCGACTATTTTAAAATACTGACCAGATTTTTAATTATGATATTGGTTATGAAATTTATTGAATTTTAGATTTTGAAGACTCATCGAATGATAAAATTTACTTAATATTTGATATCGATTATTTTAAAATACTGACAAGATTTTTAATTATGATAATGGTTATGAAATTTATTGAATTTTAGATTTTGAAGACTCATCGAATGATAAAATTTATTTAATATTTGATTATCGACTACCTATTCTAAAATACTGACCAGATTTTTAATTATGATATTGGTTATGAAATTTATTGAATTTTAGATTTTGAAGACTCATCGAATGATAAAATTTACTTCATATTTGATATTGACTATTTTAAAATACTGACAAGATTTTTAATTATGACATTGATTATACATTTTATTGAATGTTCAATTGTGGAGACTCATCGATGGATAAAATTACTCAAACATTGATTAACGACTATTTTCAAATACTGGCCTGGCTTTTGATTTTGACATTGATTAGGTTTTTCATTAAATGTTGAATTGATAAATCTTCGAAAGATAAAATTAACGATAATATTTAAATTGGCCAGTATTTGAACATAGTCGTTAATTTAAATTTTGAAGACTCATCGAATGATAAAATTATTTGAAATTTGAGTATCGACTATTCTAAAATACTGACCAGATTTTTAATTATGACATTGATTATACATTTCATTGAATGTTCAATTTTGAAGAATCCTCGAATGATGAAATTACTCAAAATTTGATTAACGAGTAGGTTCAAATACTGGCCAAGCTTTTAATTATGACATTGATTAGTTTTTTCATCAAAAGTTTAAATTGAAAAATACTCGAATGATAAAATTAACCCCTTTGTTTAAATTGGTCAGTATTTGAACAAAGTAATTAATATAAAGTAAATTTTATTACAAATTATAAATTTTATTGAATTTTGAAGACTCATTGAATGATAAAATTTACTTAACATTTGATTATCGACTATTCTAAAATACTGACCAGATTTTTAATTATGATATTGGTTATGAAATTTATTAAATTTTAGATTTTGAAGACTCTTCGAATGATAAAATTTACTTCATATTTGATATTGACTATTTTAAAATACTGACAAGATTTTTAATTATGACATTGGTTATGAATTTTACTGAATGTTCAATTTTAGAGACTCATCGATTGATAGAAAGAAAGATAAAATTACTCAAACTTTGATTATCGAATATTTTCAAATACTGGCCAGGCTTTTAATTTTTACATTAATTAGTCTTTTCATTAAATGTTTAAGTTGAAAAATACTCGAATGATAAAATTAACCACAATGTTTAAATTGGTCAGTATTTGAACCTAGTCGTCATTAAGAGTAAATTTTTTCACTAATTATAAATTAAATTTTATTTTAAATTTTGAAGACTCATCGTATGATAAAATTATTCAACATTTCAGTATCGACTATTTTAAAATACTGACCAGATTTTTAATTTTAACATTGATTATGCATTCGATTGAATGTTTACTTCTGAAGAATACTTGAATTTACTTAACGTTTAATTTCTATGTTAGAATACAAATAATAATAATAATAATTATTATTATTTTATTGATTATAAATTTGGCTGAATGGTTAATTTTGAGTAACTAGTATTGAATTTTGGGTAACGTAACTATTTCTAAATTAAATTGAAATCTTCGTACTAGCAGCTTTGGTTATTTTTGAAATATTTCGAATTTTCTCTGTTTCACAGTCGCCATGATTTAATGCTTTATTTGCATCTCGAATCTTTTAAATGTATTTCATTCGAAAATAGTTCGGGTGTATATTTATGTTTGAGAATTTTTTATCCTTCAACTTCCTTCGGTAGTTGTGAATGTAAACTACAAATCTTTTAGTTTTAAAGGTTTCGAATTGGGATCGCAATCGGAAATTTTGATCTCTTTATTGTTATTATTTTAATATCGATTAAGGCATTTAAAACTTATATATAAAATTTTTCATTTGTCGTCTCGATGTATATTTTGAGAAGTCACGTTTTAAAAGTTCCTTTGTAAATTTTTCATAGACTATTTGGAAAAATAGTGCCATGTGTTGAAAGTTGTTCCTTGTCCGAAATTTAAGAACGGTTTGATTTATCAACTTGTCGACCAGATGAAAACAGACCAATAGAAATGGAATGAGCTCCCATTATTGCATTTATTTAGATGGTTTGTCTATAGAATAAGTGTTGCAGAATGAAAGGAAACTGAAGAGAAAAATGCGTTTGACTTTATGAAATAGGGAAAAAAATTTAAACAATTATTAGGAATTGAATTGAATTGGCATTTACTTGGTGAAAGTTCATATTAATAACTTTAGAAAGAAATAAAAACTAACTTTTTACAGGTTGAAATAAAAATCTATTGAGTAAACGCGTTTCGTCATAACATTGACTTCATCTCGTACTAAACTATGGTTTTTTTTTTTTTTTTTTTAATCGACGTGAAAACTTCAAAAGCGATACCGGTTGCGAACCCGGCCTGTGTGGGATTCAATAGTTGATATATATATATATATATATATATATATATATATATATATATATATATATATATATATATATATATATATATATATATATATATATATATGAATATATATATCAACATTGCCTACTCACTAAAAACACCTCTGTTCTTTCGGTTTCCGGGCATAAGCCTACTAAACCTCCAGTCTCACACTTAGATTAGGACTCTCGTGCTGCGGTCAGCACTAGAACCTGTTCCCTTCCTTGTGTCTATATTTCAAGACCCAAGTGTATATCTCTCTGCGTCCGTCGCATTAATTTTGAATTCAAGTAAACATACCTGACGACTGCCCGTGGCATTCTCTGTCGACTGGAAGTTAGTTCGCTTCATCCCAGGTTGGTTCGAACTTGAACAATGCTCATCACTCCGACCTCGAGATCGAACATCCATTTTCACACTCGTCGTCTGTAACTGCCATTACTCCGACATCGAGATCCAATATCCATCTTCACTCTCGTCGTCTGCAACGAGCATCATTCGTCTTCGAACCTGACGATCCGCTTCCATCTTGAACAATGCTCATCACTCCGACCTCGAGATCCAACATCCATTTTCTCACTCGTCGTCTGCAATGGCCATTACTCCGACATCGAGATCCAATATCCATATTCACTCTCGTCGTCTGCAACGAGCATCATTCGTCTTCGAACCTAACGTTGGGCGCTGCTCCTTACTAGCGAACCGATGAAGAACGTGTCTGATGGACAATCTCTCAGCCCATCTAGGTCCCTCTTCACTCCTCGTCGTCTTCAGTTTCAGTCGCTTGCCGTCGAATTCACCGCTTTCCCAGGGCGATGCTGCTTCTTCGGTGGTCTGGTCTCGAATGACTGGGGGTAAACTATGGTATTACAAAACAATCTATTTATACGAAAAATTGAACATAACAGAGGGGTTCATAGAGAAACTAAATAACAATAAGCAATTCATTCGGAGTTATTAGTAGGTTCATTGAACAGATTAAGGAGAGGAGAAGGGTTTACTTCAATCTGGTCGTTAACAAGGTTTCTGGAATTTTTATATTTATTGATGTATAGGGATTCCCAGCAGTTTGTTTTGTGGAGACTATTTTCTAACTGTAATATTTTATACATTACATAAAGTGAACAAGGAAAATTCTTTAATAATTTAAAAAATGATCAAACAACTTTCCAAGGAAGCTGGTTATACGTATTCAGCAACGTAAATTAAATTATTAAAGAATTTTCCTTGTTCACTTTATGTAATGTATGAAATTGACCATGGTTGACTAGTAGTACAATAAAAAGGTATATTTTACTAAAAAAAAATACTTAATGGCTGAAATTTTGAGGGGGTGTTCGGGGGCATGTCCTGAGTCTAAAACTGAGTTTTCGTATTCGAGGGGGTGGGGGAAGATACAACCCAAGGTCTATATGGGGGTGAGTTCGTTTTAATTCTATATCTCCGTTGCTGTTGCCCGTACAGTCAAGTCCAACGGATCATATTTGTAGGAAATTGAATTATCTATCCAACGATAATAAAATAGAGGTCATAGGTCAATTAGGTCAATTACAATTGCCGGTCAAAGGTCAAAAGTCAAGGGTAGTTTAGTTTTTCATTTTTCGCGAATACCGTGAAACCGGTAAATTTTTTCGCATACTGCTTCGACACCATTTCAAAGTACTTGAAGCTACCTACAAAATTAGCTCTCGAACGCCCTTCTACGATGAAGAGTTTTCCATCACTCCAACGATCAAGTTGACCGCGCGAGCCGCGTGCCGTACTCTCATTGCTCGTACATTGCACTCTCTACGTGCAGTTAATAATTATCGTTGAATTTTTTCCTAATTAGAATTAATAATATGGTTAAAGGTGGACTTGTTTTTGTTTTTCAAGGGAAAACGGGAAATCCATCATGGACAAACGACAAGGTCTGCCCTTGCCGAATAGTGTGAGACTCCTACTCACTAAAACCCTATAAAAACCCCAACTTTTGAATGTTCAGTGCTCTGTTATGTATGTGTGTGTATTGCCGTGCACTGTTTGATGATTTGAAGTGTCTCGATCATTAATTTACCTCGAAGTTTTCCTGCTGGCGACTTTCATGTGAATTTGGCTCTTTTGGATGGACTTTTTTCGCCATCTTCGTATTCAACATCCTTTTCGAATGTGTCACCACGCACGTAAAAACAAGTTCACCTTCACCCATATAATTAATTCTAATTAGAAAAAAAATCAACGATAATTATTAACTGCAAGTAGAGAGTGCAATGTACGAGCAATGAGAGTACGACACGCAGCTCGCGCGGTCAACATTGGCGCGCGCGGTCAACTTGATCGTTGGAGTGATGGAAAACTCTTCATCGTAGAAGGGTGTTCGAGAGCTCATTTTGTAGGTAACTTCAAGTACTTTGAAATGGTATCGAAGCAGTATGCGAAAAAACTTACCGGTTTCACGGTATTCGCGAAAAATGAAAAACTACCCTTGACCTTTGACCTTTGACCGGCAATTGTAATTGACCTATGACCTCTATTTTATTATCGTTGGATAGATAATTCAATTTCCTACAAATATAATCTCTTGGACTTGACTATACGGGCAACAGCAACGGAGATATAGAATTAAAACGAACTCACCCCCATATAGACCGGGGGTTGTATCTTCCCCCACCCCCTCGAATACGAAAACTCAGTTTTAGACTCAGGACATGCCCCCGAACACCCCCTCAAAATTTCAGCCATTAAGTATTTTTTTTTTAGTAAATGCCATTTTTGTGTCTCTATTTACTGTACTATAGTATGTTTTTCATGATTTGATTGTTGTATTTTGCGTATTAAGCGACTAGAATATTCGGAGCGCGCTCTCGTGAGTATATCCAAAGGTTTTAAATCACTATGTTAGTGTGCCTTGGAATCATATATACCACTGTTGTAGAGTAGATATCTTCATATCAGGAGGTACGTGTTCGAGCGACGAATTTCTGCATTTTCAGTCTAAGCGGTGAATTGTTGTTTCCCAATATCTTTGGTGGGATGGCGCTCTGGATTGTTATCCAGCCAGTGTTATTGACCACGATTTGTATTGGAGAACAATTAGAAATTTGTTAATTCACTCCGAGTCAAATAAGCTGCACTGATGAGATCTAATAAGATCGAAACAGCTGTATGCAGATTTTGAGTCGGGGTGACTTGACAATTTTTATAATTCACCGTTCGATTGTGATTGCAGATTTTGCGTCGCTGAATACGTATAACCAGCTTCCTTGGAAAGTTGTTTGATAATTTTTTAAATTATTAAAGAATTTTCCTTGTTCACTTTATGTAATGTATGAAATTGACCACGGTCGACTAGTATGTTTTTCATGATTTGATTGTTGTAATATTTTATGATTGTGATTAAAGGTATGGTTTTCTTGAATAAGATGGCAGGCATAATTAGAGTCAGTTTTCTGCTTAATATAGCTACGTTGGTGTTCGTGTATTCGAGTTTTGAAATTTCTAATTGTACGTCCTATATAGAAATTTTCACAATCGTTACAGTTTAGTCTATAAACACCAGTACGTTCATTTTTCTGTTTTTTTTAAATGTGTCCATATTGATTTCTACTTCACGTGGTTAATTTAGTATTATTGGGTTTTTCACCCAATATGATTGACAGCCTCATTCAGAGGAAAAAATACAAAATGGCAATTTCAGAAGTTTACCCACTTATATCCGAGAAAAGTAGAGTATATAACATACTTGGGCAAACCTGCCGAAAACCTGAAATTGTTTCTTCATAAACAAAATTTCAAAGTTTCATATAAAACCAACAATAACATTGGAAAATTGATCAAAAACAACAAATCAAAAATTCATAGAGATGAACGTACTAGTGTTTATAGACTCGACTGTAACGATTGTGAAAAATTCTATATAGGACGTACTATTGGAAATTTCAAAACTCGAAAACACCAACGTAGCTATATTAAGCAGAAAACTGACTCTAATTATGCCTGCCATCTTATTCAAGAAAACCATACCTTTAATCACAATTATAAAATATTACAGTTAGAAAATAGTCTCCACAAAACCAACTGTTGGGAATCTCTATACATCAATAAATATAAAAATTCCGGAAACGTAGTTAACGACCAGATTGAAGTAAACCCTTCTCCTCTCCTTAATTGTTCAATATACCTACCAATAACTCTGAATGAATTGCTTATATTATTATTTAGTTTCTCTAGGAACCCCTCTGTTATGTTCAATTTTCGTATAAATAGATTGTTTTGTAATACCATAATTTAGTACGAGATGAAGTCAATGTTATGACGAAACGCGTTTACTCAATAGATTTTTATTTCAACCTGTGAAAAGTTAGTTTTTATTTCTTTTTAAAGTTATAATTATTAGGAACTCGTAAAATACCATTCATAAAAAGTGTTAGTTTTTAACTTCGCTAAGTCACATACTCACAAGTTATATCTTATCTCGAATTATTTTTAAGTTGCTTTCAAATTAACAGAAATAGTATTATTTTTGTTCAATTTCTGTATAAGCTAAGTTTGGCGGTTATACGATTTATGTTCATTAAGAAATCATACTCATAGTTGTGATTTTGTGATATGTACTCGAAAAAAATTTAATCTTTAATTATCCATCTAAATTAAATATAGATGAAGAGGATATTACTGAACAAACTAATGCATCGATACATTCCTAAGGATATTATTTGATGGAAAAGGTCAGTGTATAAAACTTAAAACATTATTTTCATCAAAATTTTTTTTTTTATATTTTGTCACAAATTTCGCTCTTATTTTGACTTCGTCAAATGTTTTTCGATTTTTTTTTGTTCCATGAAAAATGGAACTTATTTCTTCTCTGGAAATGATCTCAGAGAAAATGTTTTTCTATAGACTAGTGCTGTTTTCATAATTTTCTTAATTATGTTATTCAAATTTCAAAGTTTATCTTGCGTTTGAATTTTTGTGATAATTTTATAAGAGCATATTCGTAATCCGGATATTCTATAAAAGAAACTCATCTTGATTTATCCATCTATATTTGGAACATACAACAATTAATTCTCAAGGATATTATTTTTACAAAAAGATTGTATAAAACTCCCATATTTTTATTTTTAAAATATCTTTTTCTTTGAAACAAATTTTACTCATATTCTGACTTCTGAATTTTTTTTATTTGAAATATATTTTCTAAATTTAACATTAGTTCGTTTCATGAAAATTTTTTATTTTTTCTTCTCTGGAAATCTGTTCTTCTATAGACATCTTTATTAATTTCTTAGTTATTTAATTTATATTTTAAATTTCTTTAAATGTTACGAGGAATTTATTAACTCACTATTGGATTTGTGATATTTTCGGATTTTTAATGGTTTAGTCAATTATGAGTCTCTGATAGAATCTCAATTAATTTTTCAAAGATTTTCATTATTATGAAAGAATGACGGCTTTTCAGTTTTCCCTATTCTGCAGCTCTTATGTACTGTATAATATACTCATTCTCATGTACTTAAAATATTCGATAAAATATTACTATTTGTATATTTTTATATTATAATATTTATTAAGCGCTTTATTGTATTTTAATTAGTGAAATTTTTACATTAGCGTGTGCCTTATCTGAATCAATGTGATCGTTAACACTATGAAACAATATTTTGTACTATTCGTTGTAGAAAATGCATTTCAGGAAGTAAAAGTTTAAGAAGATTTCTCATTTTTTTTTTCATTGAGGGATGAAGTGTTTGAGTGTGTTATGAAGTTTTGCATACATTTAATGCGATATTGTAACATCACGTTTGCATCCGAAAAAATACAGATTTTCTTCCTATAATATATTGTACTACTTGAAAAAAATTAAATGAGGATAATGGCTCAACCTCGCCAGACGTTTTGGTCGAATACTTCTTTTCCATGAAAAAAAACCCTGGGGGGGCTAAAAAAAGCTTTAAAGGAAACCTAGAACATTAACTTATTGTATTGTATTAGTATTAATATAACTAGTATAATATTTATAATATTATACATATATATATATTATATTATAGTATAGTATAATATATATATATATATATATATATATATATATATATACAGGGCCGGATTTAGGCATGGGCCACATGGGCCCGGGCCCAGGGCGGCAAATGTTTAGGGGCGGCAAATTGTGAAGGCCAGTTAAATTTTGCAAAAAAAAATCAAGAGCGTTTTATGCAGAATTTTTGTTTTCACTCAGATTCATACACTAATCAATCAACCTCTTTTTTGTTGTTGTTGAATGTCATCATTTGAAAGGTCGGTGCAAAGAGAAGACATCCAGTACAGAAGAAATGTCGCTGTCACAATTGAACAGATATATTTTGTCAAAAGATCTCCAGGACTTATATCCAATTGTGAGTAGGGTAGCTCTAAAGATGTTTTTGTGTACACCAGCCATCAACTGTGCAGCAGAACGTTCATTTTCTACTCTTTCACGAGTACATAATTATTTAAGATCAACTGTTGGCCAGAAAAGATTAGTTAACTCTGATTGACAATAATTCCAAAAGTTTTCAAACTTTGACGTAGGGTCGGGAAAGAGACAAAAACAAACTATGATATTTTGCAACATTTTCCGAAGTCCGGAACATTGTTAAAATTGCAATAATAATGAATTTTGCCTTATGCTTGTGAAAAAAATTCCACAAGTTCTGCAGACTTGGAATAGTATTAAATATTTTATTTCATATCACGTATTAAATTTGCAACCAATTTGAGGCAACGGAACATGTTTTTAATTCAAAATTAACGCTTTTCTTTGATAAACTGAAACAAATTCCAAAAGTTCTGCAAACTTGACAGCTACTTCGGAAAAATATACCGAACAGTTGTATGAATTTGCAACCTTTTACGTCGACTGGAACATGTTTATTTCGTGGTCATTTTTTCGGGCAAGATGGTCTCGAAATAATTACAAAAGTTTTGAAACTTGGTTGCAAATTTAGAAAATAACTATTCTGATGCATTTGCAAATTTGCAACCTTGTACGTGGTGGTGGTATATGATTTTTGGATTTTTATATTTTTGCAAATTGCATAATGTTCCAGACCGCGTACAAGGTTGCAAATTTGCAAATGCGTGTTTTAGTTCATTTTTTATTCAAAATTAACGTTTTTCTTTAATAAACTGACCAAAAAAAATTTCAAAAGATCTGCAAACTTGACAAATACTTCGGAAAAATATACTGAACAGTTGTATGAATTTGCAACCTTTTACAATGATCCGAACATGTTTATTTATATATTTTTTAATTCGTGGTAATTTTTTCGAGCAAGATGGGCTCGAAATAATTAAAAAACTTTTGAAACTTGGTTGAAAATTTGGAAAATATCTATTCTGATGCATTTGCAAATTTGCAACCTTGTACGCGGTCCGGAACATTATGCAATTTGCAAAAATATAAAAATCAAAAAATAATATTTTTGCAAATTGCATAAAGTTCCGGACCGCGTACAACGTTGCAAATGCATAAGAATAGATATTTTCTGAGTTTGCAACCAAGTTTCAAAACTTTTGTAAACTTTTCGAAAAGTTTCACTATTAATTGAATGTTTCAGCTCCCAATAAACAGTTTTATCATTGAATCGCTTTTGATTTATTAATTTCCTGATGTTACAATCCACGTTGAAAAGAAACGAAATTGATTTTTTTTTAAATCTCGTCGGCAACAAGTGACGAAACATGTAATTTTTTCTCTAATCCATATTTTTCCGTTAATTATGATAACATAATTGTACTATGTTTAGTTCAACAGTTGAAACGATATCTTGAAGTGTAAATGGAAATCATAGATTTTCTGCAAATATTCCACATAACAAAGTAGGTAGAAATTAGCATTATTCCTAGATCATAGTTAGTGAGGTTATATCAAGCTATGACATTATTAAGATGTTATTCAAATTTATTTTTAAGATATTGATGATCAAATAGTTTTATTTTAGATCTGGCAAATTGTCGCGTTTGGGAGGCGGGGGCGGCAAATTCGTATATCCGGCCTAGTAATATATATAATAATACGTATATATTATATATATCTATTATAATATATATATCATATTATATATATATATATATATATATATATTTATGTTATATTGTGCTGCTCGTAACCATTGTAGGAGTTCGATGCGTATCGGCGGTTATGTCATTACCAGCTCCAGCTCCGAGATGAGAGGCAATTGGATTTCGACGATCTCATGACGTATATGAGCTCTGAGCGATATGAATGATATATATACAGGGCCCCCGCTACCATATGTGCAAAGTGTGCAATGCACATGGGCGCCATCTTTTAGGGGCGCCAAAACACAGAGTCAAAATAGCAAAAAAATTTGCAAAAAAAAATAATATTATTTATTTTTTATTTATTTATTAAAATCAAAGTTGAGAAATTAAATAGGATTAGGTATAAATACAGACGAAATTTTATTAGACTGCCGATTCCTATGAATGATTGAAAATCATAGCTACAGTGGTGAAGTAGGTAGATAAACCAGATAAGATTTATTTAATACATTTTCGGGCTCCGTTTTAGAATGTTACCTACGTAATTCCATGTTAGATTAACCATCACAAGTATCAGACAAAATATATTATCATTCTAGTTCATATCGATATTGATGTTGCTCGTCATTTCAATCAATATCATCATATCTTTCATTTTTGGATTTGTTTGACCCAATTGGATAATTTTTATATCACAAATAATGTGTGTTACCTGTGAAGTTTAGGCAATTTCCATATTCAAATGAATTTTGGATAAATTTGTTGCTAAAACAAAGTGAATATAAGTGTTATTAGGTGAGGTGAATTTATTAATGAATTTTTTTCAAACATTTCGAAAATTTGGGGGTACCAATGAATTGAAGAAAATCCTAAGAAGCTGCTGAATTTATGTATCGTATAGAACAATTGGTTATTTGTGTAATTAATATTTAGCATTGCTATTCGCCGTTTGCTATTGGAGCGTAATTTCAATCTTTAAATAAGATTTAGTGTATTCAGAATGAATACTTATAATTTCTCAAGAATAGCTGCTCCACTTGTGGGAAAATCATAAATCAAGATGGGGTAAACGATGGAATTAGTAGGCAGATAGCCCTTTATTTTTGATGAATTTCAATATTTCGAATAATTCTCAAGGTATTCATTTCATGTTTCTAAAGCTACAAGATTTCGTTCAGACACAAAAATTTGTTTTCTATATTAATATCTATATATATATATATATATATATATATATATATATATATATATATATATATATATATATATATATATATATATATATATATATATATATATAATACAGGAAGCCGAAAATTGAATCCAGTCAAAATACAGCAAAAAACCCATATTTTTTAAATTTCTGAAATTTGGTGGGAAGTTAAGTCTAATCATGTAGATTCCCACTAAGAACGGGGTTTTTTAAAATTCCGCCGTTAAGGGGTTGAAAAAGGGTAAACGTGTTTTTTGAATGTTTCTCACAAAAATAAAAGGACTTAGCGATCCCGTTCTTCCACTAAAATGTTAAGTAAAATTAACTCTAGAAAGTTGTTTCTCAGTTTTTTGAAATTCCATCATTTAGGGGTGGCAAAAGGGGTAAGTCTGTTTTTTTTTATATTGGCTATTTCCGGCAAAATAATCGACTTAGCGATTCCGTTCTTCCACTACACATGTTCCTTATAATTTTCTTAAAAACCATTTTCTGCATTTTTTGATGTTGTATCATTTAGGGGTTGAAAAGAGGTTGAAATGTGTTTTTCGTATTATTGGCTATTTTTGGCTGATTCTCGCAAAATAATGGACTTAGCGATCCCGCTCTTTCACGAAAATGTTAAGTAAAATTAACTCTAGAAAGTAGTTTCTCAGTTTTTTGAAATTCCATCATTTAGGGGTGCAAAAGGGGTAAGTCTGTTTTTTTTATATTGGCTATTTCCGGGCAAAATAATCGACTTAGCGATTTCATTCGGCCACTAAAATGTTCCTTATAATTATCTTGAAAAAACCATTTTCTCCATTTTTTAAAATTCGATCATTCAGGGGTTGAACGGGGGTGGAATAAATTCATACGTATACATATATGGATACGCGGGCGAAGCCGCGACGGGTCCCGCTATCTTGAAAAACCATTTTCTCCATTTTTTAAAATTCGATCATTCAAGGGTTGAACGGGGGTGGAATAAATTCATACGTATACATATATGGATACGCGGGCGAAGCCGCGACGGGTCCCGCTAGTCTTGTATATAAAATTCTCGTGTCACAAAGTTCGTTCCCATACTCCTCCGAAACGGCTCGACCGATTCTCATGAAATTTTGTGAGCATATTGAGTAGGTCTGAGAATCGGCCAACATCTATTTTTCATCCCCCTAAATGTTAAGGGTAGTCCACCACTAAAATTTTTGATTTATTTTTTAGACAAAGTTTTTTGTTTTTATTTTTTTATGATACAGCATTCAAAAATACATACAATCCTAAATTTTCACCCTTCTGCGATCAACCCTTATTTTTTATTTGTTAAACTCCTTCGAAATGACTCGACCGATTCTCATGAAATTTTGTGTGCATATCGGTTGGGTCTGAGAATCCGACAAAATCTATTTTTCATCCCCCTAAATGTTAAGGGTAGTCCACCCCTTAATTTTTTTCTTTATTTTTCTGACAACATTTTCTGTTCTATTTTTTTATGATACAGAATTCAAAAATATATATAACCCCTCTACGATCAACCCCTATTTAGATAGATAAAAATAATTTATATGGCAGAACAACGTTTGCCGGGTCAGATAGATACATATATATATGTAGGTAGATAGATAGATAGTTATATAGATATATAGATAGATATATAGATAGATAGAAAGATAGATAACTATCTAGATAGATAGATAGAGATACATTAGCAGATAGATGAATATATAGAAAGACAGATAGGTAAAAATAATTTTTATGGCAGAACAACGTTTGCCGGGTTAGATAGATATGTAGGTAGATAGAAAAACAGAGAACTATCTAGATAGATAGATAGATAGGTAGATATACATCGGCAGATAGATGAATAGATAGAAAGATAGATAGAAAAAAATAATTTATATGGCAGAACAACGTTTGCCGGGTCAGCTAGTATGTATATATATATATATATATATATATATATATATATATATATATATATATATATATATATATATAATTCATACATTATAATCTGGATTTCAGGTAGCTTTCCATTACTAAGTGGTATGTAGAATATAAATGTTCATTAAAAAAATTTACATACTGCTTCTGATACTGCTGGTCTTTTCTGTGCTCCACTTCTGGATACATAGGCAGAATGCAACGTATCAACAGGTAAAAAAGTTGTACATTATACAATATCATTCTCAAATAGGTATTGAATTTTTGCTCTTTTCATTAGATTCATATTTCCAAATAAATAAAATTTCATTAATTGAAAACATTACATTAAGAAGTAAATCGCCTAATCTGGTATACCTATTTCAATACAAACAGAAAAATTAACGTTTGCAGACAGCTATAGAAGGTTTTAACTGACCAAAAGCCTGGTTTAAGGAGCATGCAGAAACATCAATAAGAAATATTGATGACACATACTAACAACTCTTATTGCAAAATTATATGTTTTCAGTCCACCCAATATTTTATTAACGAAGAGACCAAGAAACTATGGGTGTTGGACAGAGTGCGAGAGATTACCAATTGCTTCGACAGACCCATGGTGCCAAGGACGCAAGAGCGCGGCGACTACTGGGTGTTGTACAATTACGTGCGCGCTGAACGTTCGCATAGTTGCCACGAGACGATAACGTACACTACGCACGGGGACTACACGTACTTGGACAATTTAGTGCCGGTGTTGAAGAGGTGGAACGGTCCAATTAGCATCGCTCTGTACGCTCCGGGGAAGGATTTCAATAAAACTTTGGAGTCCATCGCCTATCTCAGAGATTGCACGGATTCTCTAGTTAAAGAATTGGTTACTTTTCATATTTATTTCCCGAAGTCGCATTTGCCAACATGGGTAAGTAAGAGTAGGTATATTACTGTCAACTAAATAAATAAATTTTATTAAGTAAGATATCTTGATAATTACAGAGAAATATTCGAGAATACTATTTTACTTTCCATTTCGCAGGTGCCAATGCAAAACAACTTATTCATGAAATTAGCAAATTGTTCTTCAATTCCACCCTTTATAAATGTTTCCAAGCAGGAAATGTACAAAACACAACATAAACTCTTGTATCCCATCAACGTTGGAAGAAACATAGCACGAGAAACAGCACAGGCTCATTTCATCTTCGCCTCGGACATAGAACTATATCCTAGCGTTAATGTCATACCAAAGTTCCTTTATATGATAGCCGAGAATAAAGGTAAGAAAGTAAGAGTTGAAATAAGGTGAGATAACACAATAAAATTCTAAACATTTTGGTTTACATCGTTCAGTCTTCAGATACCTAATATTTGAAAAAACTCTATCGTAGTGAGCTGCATTAGAAGAGCAGGTTTTCATAACGTATCCAGTTTTAAAAATATATTCAATGAATTATGATTTTTTTTCCAAATTCAAAAAAAAATGCGCCCTCTAATGTTTAAACAATATTTATTTCCTCCCCGGGGATCAACCCCCCAACCAATTCGTACCAAAAACAATCCCATCCAAGGTATCATACGAAACTACCTATTTACAATCTTTCAACCCTATTGCTATAAAATTTCGCTCTTTATCGTGTAAATAAGATTTATTTCCTCCTCCGGGGGATCAACCCTCCAACCAATTCATATAGAAATAAATAGCATGCAAGATATCGTACGAAACTATGTACTGTTACGGAAAAACACGCTCTGAATTATTAATCTAGAAAAGTCAAGTGAATTACACATAAACGTAGTCAACTAGTTTCAATTCGAGATTCACGTAATTCGTTCCGATCAAAAATCTGCCTATATTATAGATTTCGTATGTACCAACTTAGAAGCGCAGACTCCGCAACCCTCCCAATTAATTACTTCTTGACAATAAACTACCTATATAAATGAAGATGTGACCATTGGGACGACATTGTGCTATAAAATTTCGAATCAAACTTTTAAAGTAATAGAGTTATTTAGAGATTTTTGTTTACCAATACTTTGGTAATTTTAATTTTTAACTTCTTGTAAAGTTTTTGTGCAAAGGAGGACATATCACGGTAAGTGATTATTTCATGATTTCAGATGCCGCCATTATCCAGTTTCAAGACTTCACTACAACCTGAATTTATTTTTAGTTTTTATAATTTTCTCTCACATATTTTTTGTTCCGTTTTATAGGTGAATTTTATGCTCTAATTTATTTCTTCATATGCTTTCGGGTGTTTAATTTTCTAAATATTTCTTTTACAACGAATTCTCGACTCCGGAATTTCTGGGATAATTTAATGGATTTTTAACTTCAGCATTTTTGTATTTTGGATTAATAGTAGAATGAAATTTTGTGAAGTTTAACGAAAAATTTATTCTGTAGCGAATTTTATAAATTCAAATTTTGTTTGTGAGTTAACTTCCAATTTCTCTTCAAGAAAAGAAATCCATTTTAGTAATTTTTGTAATTACGTGACCCACGCAGAAATCCTAGAGTCAAGAATTACGTTCGTTCCAACACGTGGCTTACACATTTGAACCTCTTTCAGTCCTCCTTATTTGGGAGCCTTATTTGGGAGCCTTATTTGGGAGCCTTATTTAGGAGCCTTATTTCGGATTCCACATTTTGGATTGCTTATTTTTGGAATATAACTCTGGAATCTTATTTCGGAGATTTACTTTCGGAGGCGACAGTAAGGGCCTAGATGTTAGGAGACACGCGCTATTAAGAGAGAGTCAACACTACTTCACAGAGAACGGATTCAGCACCTGGAAGTCTCTTGGAGCATCAAGCTGGACTAATTCTAATACAGAGAATTTCCAACCAATCCACCACCCGAGGGACACCATGTACATATATAAATAAAGGTCACGTAAATTTGATTAACTTTGAATGTAAGCTGATAGTTAATATATTTATTATTTTATCTCGTTGTTTTATTGTTAAGGGAAAACAGAGAAATATAATTGAAACCCCTGAGGTTAAGCAACTTTTGTTACAGTACCTACATAGTTTCTACCCTATATATATATATATATATATATATATATATATATATATATATATATATATATATATATATATATATATATATACACTGCCGTGCATAAAATCCGGGTCACCACGTAATTTGCAAATATTTTTGAAATTTCAAGTAAACTCATAATTTTTTCTTGGCAATGGGTTTCAACACTGCACAAATAGAGGGAGGCACTGTTTCTAACTGTCAGTTGTTGTTTTGTTCAAAGTTTGATGAAAAAGTGGTCTGTCATCGAAGGTTCTGATTACCATTACCATCATATTTTTGCTATCCATACATGTTTTCAGTTCTCAATTTCATTGTTTGATTTAGTATTATTGTTATTATTGTTATTGTTAGTGAAATGGCCATAAATCCTTTCATTGCGGCACGAATTGTGGCGGCCATAGAAGATGGCCGCGGTAAGCGCGAAACGGCGAGAAACTTTGGTGTAAGTCTCTCCAGTGTGCAACGAGTATCTCGACGATACGAAGAGACTGGTCTGCTTACCCGAAGACCTTGGTCAGGACGAAGAAGAGGTACAACAGCCAGAGATGACCGCTATCTCGCTTCTACTGCATTGAGAAACCGAACGGATACATCAGTTTTCCTTCGAAATCATTTACAAGAAGTGAGAAATGTGAACATAAGTCAGTGGACAGTTAGGAGACGACTTCGTGATGCTGGATTATCTTCTCGAACTAGGGCTACTGGACCGCCGCTTTCCCGTGAACACCAAACTGCAAGGATGAATTTTGCACGAGAGCACTTGGCTTGGACAATAGAGGACTGGACTAAGGTTTTGTTCTCCGATGAATCTCGATTTTGTCTTACGGGCTCAGACAGACGTGTGAGAGTGTGGCGTCGACAAGGCGAAAGATATGCTGAAGCTTGTATCGCCGAACGACTTGCATTTGGCGGTGGATCAGTTATGGCATGGGGAGGCATATCGTTTCATGCTCGCACGGAGCTAGTATTTATACAGAATGGAACTTTGAATGCGCATAGCTACCTCACAGAAGTTCTAGAAGGCTATGTTGTACCATTTATGGGATTTATTGGACAAAATGCAATATTTATGCATGATAATGCACCGCCCCACACTGCTCGATTCGTTAATGCTTATCTTGACGAGGTTCAAATCACGCGATTTGTTTGGCCTCCTCGAAGTCCAGATTTGAATCCCATCGAGCATGTTTGGGATGAGTTAAAGAGGCGTTTACGGAGACATGTACTGCAACATACTGGTGCAGGAATGGGACAATCTTCCGCAGGATGTAATTCAGAATCTCATTCAAAGCATTCCCCGTCGTTTGCAAGCTGTTATAACTGCCCGAGGAGGAAATACCCGATATTGATCCTCGAAATTTTCTTTTGCTTCAACTATCAAATTAAAATTTTTGTTTGCATTATTTTCAATAATTTAATTACACTTTCAATCAAATATCAACAACCTTCTTTTATTCAAGCAAGCACGATAAAATCATCGCATGAAGTCAATAAAATATACTACTCCTGAAAGAAATCCGAAAAAACTCAAAATTTCAAAAATAATTGCAAATTACGTGGTGACCCGGATTTTATGCACGGCAGTGTATATATATATATACCAAAATTGCGCCTTCTATCGTGTAAACAAGGTTTATTTCCCTGGGGGGTCGACCCCCCAACCAATTCGCACTAATACCTATCCCATTCAATATATCATACGAAACTACCTACTCTCAAACTTTCAACCCTATTGCTCCAAAATTACGCCCTTTATCATGTAAACAAGATTTATTTCCTCCCCCGGGGGTCAACCCTCCAACCAATTCATATAGAAATAATAAATATCGTACGAAACTACCTACCTACAAAGTTTCAACCCTATGGTACCAAAATTGCGTCTTCTATTGAGTGAACAAGATTTATTTCCCTGAGGGGTCAACCCCCCAACCAATTCGCATTAAACAAGATTTATTTCCTCCAGCAGGGGGTCAACCTCCCAACCATTTCGAACCAAAACCAATCCCATCCAATATATCTTTCGAAAATACCTACCTACAAACTTTTAACCATATTACTCCAAAATTGCGAAATCCTATTCAAGATATACAAAACTACCTAGATACACAGTTTCAATCCTATTGCTACAGAATTGCGCCTCCTGTCGTGTAAACAAGATATTCTCATAACTATCCTATTGAATGATTATATAATTCAAATAAAATGATATTTCTCACATGAAATTAAATATCTTTGTCCGATATTTAACATCGATAGTTCCATAGGAATATCGTTCCTGTACCTATTGAGAAGACCTTGATCTTTCTGTTCCTGATCAAGCGACAGAGGAGATCATAAAAAAAATATTGATTTTTTTCTTCGCACCAAAAGGTTCCCATCTTTCGAAGAATCCGAAGGTATTTCCCCTGCACCCTTTCGAGATATCTTCAACCTCCAAGGTACCTGAGAATAAGACTGTATTGTTGAATATGATTCGGAACCACAGCGCCAAACCTTTCCATATTGACGTATGTTGGAGTTGTCACGGTGTTCCAAATGCGTGGGCATGGCAGCAGCTGCCTGAGGGCAAGGACGGGAAACTGGGAGTGTTTCATGTGGCAAAAAGAAGAGGCAGATTCGCGCATTGGGAACCATTCTACATAGGCACGCACAGCGAACCCTATTATGACGAAAGATTGTCTTGGGAGGGCATGGGTGACAAAATGACACAAGTATGTATCCTTGTTGACATTGAAAACTCTTATACTGTGAGATTTCATTGCTAACCTCAATGTGAAATTGGAATTTCGTAATACTTTTTATATACTTTCATTTAGTAATATGAATTTTACAGTTCTATAAATCGTTTTGTAAGGGCACCTATTACAGAACTAGTGCTGTAATAGATGCCTTTACAGTACTAAACATACTTTTTAGAAGAATGATTCATTTATTATTAACAATTATAAAATTAATTATCAATTATTATATATGCTTCTATATCAGAGGGCAAACTTCCATCAGAATCGCCCATTTTGAAAATAGGCCAAGCTACAGAGATATGTAGGGAGCATTTTGTATAAAAAGTGTTAGAAGAAAACCAGCTGCGCCATTGTTTGTAAAATAGTTCCATATGATATAGTGATATGTTTTTCACTCGACTTTATTATTTATAACTTTGTTATTAACAATTTAATGAAAAAAAATGAAAAGACGAAGAAAATGAGGGGTAGGACGACTCGATCAGACCCTTAGTTTAAGAGAAAATCGGAAAAACCGTCGAAAATGCAGTTTTTTCAAAAATTTTTAACTCGGTTATTTTTTGAGTTGTACCGTAGATCCTCCGGCCAGTATTAGTTATTGATATAAACTTCATTTGTGTGAAGATCAGGAACTGTCCGATGCATAGTTTTTGAGCTGTGGCCATTTGATTATGTTACTTTACTATGCAATTTTCCAGCAGACCTGAATGCGACAGGTATGGTCCGATTTCAATTTACTAAAAAGATTTTGAAAGTAGAATTCTCATAGTTCAAAACGTTCATCTTGGTTTTTCATAAAAACGCTGAGAAATATGTTAAAAATGAAGCTGAACATGACGAAAAACGGCCGAGCGCATGAGAGTAGTTGAAGAGTGGGGGTAGAGCAACAGGCAAGGAGAAGTATGACATTCGAAAGCGTCGGCATTTTGAACATGGCAGTAATTTCTAAACGTTGTCAGATAATAATTGTAAACCCCCACCTATTCAACTACTTTCACGCGCTCGGCCGTTTTTTGTCATGTTCAGCTTTATTTTTATATTTCTCAGCGTTTTTATGAAAAACCAAGATGAACGTTTTGAACTACGAGCATTCTACTTTCAAAATCTTTTTAGTAAATTGAAATCGGACCATACCTGTCGCATTCAGGTCTGCTGGAAAATTGCATAGTAACATAATCAAATCGCCACAGATTAAAAACTCTGCATCGGACAGTTTCTGATCTTCGCACAAATGAAGTTTATATCAATAGCTAATACTGGCCGGAGGATCTACTCAAAAAATAAGCGAGTTAAGAATTTTTGAAAAAACTGCATTTTGGCCGTTTTTTTTCGATTTCCTCTCAAACTATGGGTCTGATCGAGTCGTCCGACTTCTCATTTTCTTCGTCTTTTCATTTTCTACAATTAGTCTAATAGTCATCACGTTTACTCTGATAGTTTCATTTTTATAAGCAAAAAACTAAAAAAAATGCAATTTTTTGCATAAAGTTGTTAATAACAAAGTTATAAATAATAAAGTCGAGTGAAAAATATATCACTATATCATATGGAACTATTTTACAAACAATGGCGCAGCTGGTTTTCTTCTAACACTTTTTACATGAAAAAATCTCTGTAGCATGGCCTAAAGGCGCTTTTTATATTTTTGGATTTGTTTGACAATGTTTCGACAGTAGGTAACCATGCGAAACAGTAACCATGTGAAAGGTAACATATAAAACTTGATTAGTAAACTTAATAGCAGGTGCATTTTTACACGTGTATTTTTATTTTAAAAAATGCCTTTTGCCAAATATTCTTATTCATAGATGAAAGTAGATAAAATTTTGTACAATATTCTTGTTAAAAATTCATATTACTACACTCGATGTTTCATCGTTTGACAACTTTAACATCTTGTGTTGTAATATGAATCTTTACAACACTAATATGGTAATTAACTAATATAATTCTCTTGGATTATGATTTGCATTTGTAGGTAATATGAAGTTTTATTCTAGGGATATGCGATGTGTGCTCTGGATTACCGGTATTTAATCTTAGACGATGTCTTCCTGGTGCACAAACCTGGTTTCATTCATTATACAAAACAACGTAAAATGAACAAATTCGCAAATGATACGAAAACAGAATTATTGCCGATCATTTTAAATGAAATGAAAATCTTGTTTGGAAATGATGAAGGTTGTATTATTTGAATAGAAAGAAAATTCAAAGGATTAATTCAGTTACTTTGTGATCACTAGTTTAAAGAATCGTAAAAATGAATAAATGTTTAAAGAATTACTATGATATACTTTTTGTGTGATGATTTTATTAACTTAAATGAAATAAATGTGTTGGTTTTGATAAGTTTTATCATTTCGTTGTATATTAACTCTGCTATTTATGATGAACAAAACTAAATTTGAATTTACTACGTTTATTATCACAAAATATTTTGAAAAATATAACACTGCAGTGTTATATTTTTCAAAATATTTTGCGATAATAAACGTAGTAAATTCAAATTTAGTTTTGTTAATCATGTTAAATTATCACGTAGTAACGACGGATTCCATCAACTATTCTGCTATTTATATAAATAAGTACAAATAATTTGGAAACATGAACTGAAATTTAAAAAAATATTCATAGTGGTATCCTGTAAATCTTTGACAATTCAGCTTCAACGTTTCTGATATACAGTGAATAACAATGGATGAAGCTTATTCGATAAAAAAGAAATGGTGTCATAGGACACCAGGAAGGAACGAAGGATAATATAAAGCATTGATTCTCAAAGTGGTCCAGGTGGACCCTCAGGGGTCCACAGGAGACTTGACGGGGGTCTACGTTGGCGTGAAAAAATAATGGGGGTTCACAATACGTAAGCGGAGGTCTACGAAAATTTATCTGGTTTCGATAGTGAGTAACTAAAATGTTGGCTTGACTTCACCTATATTGCTTGCAATCTTGCATGAAGTTATTTGATTCTTTATCAATATAAATACGAATGCCTATGCTGAGCGTTACTAATTTGTTTCATGAATTTCGAGAAGAAAAGTAAAGCAAAATGAATCGATGATAGTGTTTGCCAGTGTCGGAAAAAATAAGTACTTTGTCGCAGGTAGAATGCCTTGATGAGAATATTCGGACATACGTTCAACATTCACTTGCCCTGCATGATGACTGCAGAATCACTTTTGAAGATATTTTGACGATAGAAATACCATATGGATCATAAATCCATTTGATGAAACGGAAGTGGAGAATGTGATTTTACAAGAGAAGCTATTCGAGCTTAGCACTAATAGTGCTGAAGGTGAAATTTAATAAATGGTATCAAACATTTTGGCTGCAGGCAGAAATACCCGAAAAATATCCTGGACTGGGGGGTACTGCCAAAAAGCTTATAATAGGATAGCGTTTCCCTCATCATATCGTGTCGAAAGGAGTTTAAGTGTCGTTACCAACTTTTTAACAAAAAAAAGAGCAGATATGCGGTTATATCCAACAAAACTGTAGCCAAATATTGATAATTTGCTGTCAATCCATCAAAAACATTCTTCCCATTAAAATTATGACTATTTTGTGATTGTCATTGCATAAGTTACGTTACGTTATTAACGTATAAGTCTAATTATATCACGACTGTTATCATATTACAATGTGATGTAAACCTAAGAATTAATGAATAAAGTATAAACTTTAAAATAAAAACACTTGGCTTATGTTTCACAATATAAAAAATATTTAGATACTGTATTTAGCAGTAACAAAAAGTCGACATGTTTCGAGTTATGAACTCATTATCAAGACTGACTACAGGAAGGTATTGCATCCTAATTTATAAAACAGACAAAAGCAAAGGTGATACCTGAAAATCAATTTGTTCGTTTACAAGGGGTAATTGACTATTATGGGCGGAACTTATTTCGAGAATTTCAAGAAGGTCAAGGCGTTTTCCTTTGTTACCTGAATGTAACAATTTGGTTTTGTTGAAATCCAGGAAGTGATTGAATTTTATACAATGTTCAGAGAAGCCAGTGGTATTTTTGTTTTGTAAAATTGACTTTTTATGTTCTTCAACACGAATATTTATATTCCTTCCTGTCTGTCCAATATAGAAAGCAGGACATTCGTCGCAAAATATTTTGTAAATACCACTGTTTTCTCCGATGTTAGATTTTTCTTTATTATTGACCAAGAATGAATTCAAGTTTCTTTTATTTGTACAAATTGTTTTAACGTTATTTTTCGATAGTCTGTTACAAATTTTGCTACTCAAATTAGGCACCTAATTTATTGGGAAGTATTTTTGTTCTTCATCAATAGTTTGCGTGGGGTATATTGAATGCAACAGACAATTTATTCGTTTTTTCCCAATAAGCTTGTCGATAAGACTTTCATTGTAACCGTTATTGATGGCTAATAATTTAATTGTTTTAACTTCAGTTTGAAAATTTGTTTCCGATTATGGAATCGTGAACAACCTATGTATGAACGAATGAAAAGCACTGAGTTTTATTTTAATGTGTTGGTTACTGTTGCTGTGAATTAAAGTATCTGTGAAGGTTGGTTTTCTATAAATGTTGAAAGTAAGAAAATTCAAATTCCTAGCAATCTGAACGTCTAAGAAATTCAAGGTACCGTTTTCGTTTTCTACTTCTTTTGTAAATTGAATCGAGTTGTAGAAAGTATTTATATATTTAAGGAAATTATCTAACTGCCTATCTGTACCGGTCCAAATACAAAAAATATCATCTACATAACGCCTCCATAATAAAACGTTAGTAATTAAATTATTATCAGTATTGAAAATTTTTTCTTCTAAGTTATTCATGAAAATTTCATCAACAAAGGCGATAACGGTGATCCCATGGGCAATCCGTCTTCTTGTTTGTATATTATATTATTAAATTTGAAATAACTCTGTTTCAAACATAAGTTTAAGGCAGACATTGTTTCGTTGACTGATTGAGTTGTTAAATTTGGGTTCATCTCTAGATATCGCTTAACAATATTTTCAACTTCTTGAGTTGGCGTGGAAGGAAAAAAGTCAATTTTACAAAACAAAAATACCACTGGCTTCTCTGAACATTGTATAAAATTCAATCACTTCCTGGATTTCAACAAAACCAAATTGCTACATTCAGGTAATAAAGGAAAACGCCTTGGCCTTCTTGAAATTCTCGAAATAAGTTCCGCCCATAATAGTCAATTACCCCTTGTAAACGAACAAATTGATTTTCAGGTATCACCTTTAGTTTTGTCTGTTTTATAAATTAGGATGCAATACCTTCCTGTAGTCAGTCTTGATAATGACTTCATAACTCGAAACATGTCGACTCTTCGTTACTGTTAAATACAGTATCTAATTATTTTTTATAATATGAAACACAAGCCAAGTGTTTTTATTTTAAAGTTTATACTTTATTCTTTATGATGTTTCACCAAGTGATGTGCGAGAATTCAATCTCAGTTACTAAGAATTAATATTGTATAAATTACATATTTGATTAAAAAAAACACAAAAAAAACTATTTCTCTTTTTATTTTTACCACTCCAAATGGGGGGGCGAGAAGTTTTCTGAATAAAATAAGTGAGAATTGATTGGTTTCTTGTGCTTTGGGTAGATTTCTAAAAAGTAAAGTTGGATGGAATCACTTTTGTGATTGGCCAACTTCAATTTTCTGACATCCACCAATTGAATTAATTAATTAACCAATAAATTCTCACTTTTTTTTCGATAACTGTTAATTCATGGTTGCAACTTAGCCGCAACGCAAATTTCCATAGTTAGATCTAATCTTCATATTTTTGTCGATTTTTGGGAATATGGTAGAAATGTAGCTGTAGGGGGTCCACCGGAACCAGCAAAATTTTCAAAGTGGCCTATGAGAAAAAAAAATTTGGGAACCTCTGATATAGAGCAACAAATTTGCAAAAAAAAAACATGTTTGCTCGGGACGTTCGACAGAAGTGTTAAACTAATCCAAGTTGAATTATTTAATATTGAAATGTGGGGCCAAGAGCTCTATCGAGATTGTAAATAAATAAATGAAAAAAGCCAGGAGTCGCCCCTGGGTTTCGAAACCAGAAATACGGCACGAGGGTTCAGTACTCAGACCACTCGGCCGACAATACAACGTTGGTGCAACAGCAACAAAAATGTTTCTCAATGTTCCTCCGGTGGAACAGTGCCTTTATGTGCATAAAGCATTTTGTTGCTAAATGTTTCTCTCTGTTGCCGTAGGTAGAAACTGATGGCAACATACGTAAATTTCTTGTTTCCACTGAAGCAACTAAAATTGTCAATAGTTGCATGGGCCACCCAACTAGCAAGTCGACATCGTTAGAGAACTAATATACTTTATAATTGTTCTATTAACGCTTCGTAAAAACTTTTATGTTTTATAAAGTATTCATTCAGGATAAATTTGTTGCGCTCAACTGTTCTTTCAATAAAACTGTTCTGAAAACGTTTTTACAGCAAAACTATAAAATATTTGTATAATCAGTTATACAGCTATTTTATAAACGTTTATAAAATACTTTGTATAAAACATATTAGCTCTGAATATTACTTTGCTCTAAAGGCATTTTATAAAGTTGCGTTTTTGGATTAATTTATTGCTATAAAAGCAATAATAGAACTGTTTTGTTACGAACATATTTCCTAATAACAAAATTGTTTTTTAATTGTTATTTATAAATGTGAATTGTTTTCTGCAGCAAATTGGTATGAAAGCGAGTGACTATAAAATTGTTGTTTTATAGTTTTCCAAAAAATAGTTAAAAAACAAATATGTTGCGCGAGGGAGTCTTTTAAAATTAAAATGTTAACACAACAATAATTATAAAACTATTATAAACTAGCCGTCTTTTAAAATTAAAATGTCAACACAACAATAATTATAAAACTATTATAAACTAGCCATTTTTATTTCGTTTGTTGATATTTTTGTTTGGATGTACAAATTAAATGTCGTACAGTAGCTGGAAAAAAATTAAAAGAAAAGTTGTTTTAGCTCTAACAATCATTCAGAGACCTTGGAGATTAGCAATCGAAATGACCATACTATTCCAACAGAGGAGTCTGATGGACTCAACATTAATTGCGTTTCTCATCAGGTAATACCACAGAACAATGTTCACCGGGAAGCTGAAATAGAAAGTTGAATTGTCGAATTAGATACTGATCCTGGCGATCAACATCATTCTGCAAGCAGTTTGTGCGAGAGAAAAAAAGCAAAGTTGAGAGAAGATATTCGGTCATGGGCAGTATCAAATAATATTCCCCATTTATCTCAAAAGAGGCTTTTTGCTGTACTTAATGAACGCATACCAAATTGTCTACCTCAAGATCCTCGAACCCTCTTAAAAACCAGACAAACAATTTTTTTAACGAAAGTTGGTATGGGAAACTACTGCCATAATGGTTTGGAATCAAGTTCAAGAAATGCTCTGCACAAACTAAGTGACATTCCAAAAACTATTTAAATTAACCTTAATATGGGCGGACGTCCAATTTTTAAGAGCAGCAAACACAAGTTTTGGTCCATGATTTGTAATATTAACGGATTCCAATTATTAGGCCCATAATAATCGGCATGTACAGAGCGGTCCAAATTGGACACTTTTGATAGGAATCACCTATTTCTAGAGGAGTTAGAGAAAAACTAGTCTACATGCTACGAGATCGATTTTTGTGAGAAAATGAATGCCGAAAACCGCACATTGATATCTTGACTTGTTCGAAAGATACAAGGTGTTTTTCAATTTTTTGCATTTTTGACCCAACCCCATAACTTGTTTATTTTTGAATATTTCTTGTTTCTATGAAAACATTCTTCAGGCACTTTTTTGGAAGGAATCCAATGGTGTTCCTAGATTTTTATTAAAAAATATGGTTTTGAAGCTATAACATAAACTTGTATTTTTTCTTATGAACCACCCTATATTTTTTTACATATTCGTGTTTAAAATGAAATTCTCTTTTCAAATATATATAATAGTTGCTACTTCTCTTTGAAAACATTCATTTTGTGGCTGTTTTCGAATTATTTTAGATGAATTTTCAAAATATGGGTTGCCATGCCTAAATATGAAACAAATTACCTTAGCTACTACAGTCTATGCGTACTGTCAAACAATTATTATTAAATGCAGTTTACTTCACAAGCTAAGTGTGCTTCTTTGAACTGAGTTTTGAACTTACTAGAATACTTATCTGCCCGTTAATTCAAAATGTATGAAAATTACGAAAAATATGATATGCTAAAGTGTTAGTGGGAATCACATGAAGATGCTCAGGCTGCCAGCAATCTTTACTTTGACCGATATCCTGAAAGGAGACAACCGTTTCGGGATATTATGTTCACTAGATTGCAGCAAGAATTAGTTAATAACGGTTCTTTTTCAAAACCAAGGACAAAAGTTCACGAAGCCAGTAATAGAGATAAAGAGTTAGAAGAAATAACGGTTTTGGGGGAAATACAAAACCAACCCAATATTTCACTTCGCAAAATGTAGTTGAATACACATATTCCAAAGACTACAACAATGCGAATTCTAAATAAAAATAAATTCAAACCGTATAGAGTAAGAAAAGTTCACAAGTTACTACCAAATGACTTACAATTTCGGCTCGAATTTTGCCAATGGTATTTAGGAAAATGTGCTGAAAACCCAAACTTTGGACAGAACATCATATGGACTGATGAAGCATGCGTTAGCAGCTCTTTTTACAATAGGACTTTGGAAAATCCACATATTATAGTGGAGACACAAAATCAAGGCCGATACAGTTTCAGTGTTTGGGTCGGTAGTTTTAGAGGAAGGTTTATCGGTGCCTATATCTGTGAGGGTAACCTTACAGCAGCGGGATATTTGGAAATATTGCGGGAATTTGTTGAACCAATAATGGATGATTTGCCATTACAACAAATTGGAGAATACTTCCAACAAGACAAGGCACCGTGTCATAACGCACACATCATAACGGCGTTTTTAAACGAAATATTTACGGACAATAATTGGCTTGGCAACCGGGGTCCTGTTCATTGGGCGGCAAGATCCCTCGATCTTACGCCTCCAGATTTTTACCTCTGGGGAAGAATAAAGGACCTCACATATAAACACCATCCTGATTCCCGAGAAGCGTTGGAAGCAGCAGTGCGACATGCCTTTCGTTCAATACCTGCGATGGAATTGATTAATGCTGTCAATAATGTTAGGAAGCGAAGTCAATTATGTTTTGATTTAAATGGTGCTCTATTCGAACACATGTTGTAAATAGTTTAAAAATATTGTTGTATTTGTTATTCTATCTTTTGATTAAATTAATGAGTTATTACAAAATAGGCACTAATTATTCTTTTTAACAGCTGTTATGTAGAAATATTTTGTTTCGTATTTAGGCATGGCTACCCAGATTTTGAAAATTCATCTAACATAATTCGAAAACAGCCACAAAATGAATGATTTCAAAGGAAAATAGCAACTATTATATATATTTGAAACGAGAATTTCATTTCAAACACGAATATGTAAAAAAATACAGGATGGTCCATTAGAAAAAATACAAGTTTATGTCATAGCTTCTAAACCATATTTTTTGATGAAAAACTAGGAACACCATGAGATTCCTTTCAAAAAAGTGCCTCAAGAATGTTTTCACAGAAATAAGAAATATACAAAAATAAACAAGTTACGGGGTTGGGTCAGAAATGCACAAAATTGAAAAACACCTTGTATCTTTAGAACAACTCAAGATATGAATGTGCGGTTTTCGGCATTCATTTTCTTACTAAAATCGACCTCGTAGCATGTAGCCTAGTTTTTCTCTAACTCCTCTAGAAATTGGTGTTTCCTATCAAAAGTGTCCAATTTGGACCACTCTGTACATTTTTCTTGATTTGATAAGAAAATGTAGGTGATTTACTTTTTATGTACAACTCTAAAGTACACCTCTGCCTAGACAAATCCTGTTTGATTTCAATAACAACTACTTACACAGCATAATTATCCTGGATCGGATAATTTCGATTTATAAGGATTGTATAAGAAAGTGGCCATGTTGGGAGCCTTTAAATCGACAGCCATATAAATGCGAGCCTTCACCAACATTTTTAAACTATATTTTATCGTGTCTCCTAACATTTTCATGAAAAATGAATATGCTGGACTAGTTAGTTTATAATGTGGAAGGTCCTTATAAACTGTTTACCAAACATATATCTTGTTTTTTTTTATCATTAATTAAATTATATTTTAAATTGCCTTAATTATCATAATTCCGGAATCGCGTTAAAATTTTATTAGAACTGTACCATATACTTAACAGTAAATTTAATTTCGCAGCCACATCTGAACCATGGGTGCATTTTTTTACTCATTCTTTTTATTACTCTTTATTCCGAATCAGCCATTTGTCATTATTGTATGTTTGCTACCATATTAACAGGTCTTACTATCTTCTTACAACAACTAAAGAGACTAATTGCATATTCACAAACAATTTTGTGTGAATAGGAATGTTGAAAAAACTTTATTATCGTGTAACTATTGGCAGTCGTAGCAAAAGTGCTAAAGTTGCGAGCTCTATAAAACATTCACAAAACGTTGTCATAACGAATCTAAAAAAGTCCTAGTAACAGAGCTGTTATATAACAGTTTTATAAATTTTTTAAAAAATATTTATAAGACATATATAAATGTTCTAAAAACTGTTTTATTATAGAAGCAAACAACATATATAGAGCAAGTCTAACAGGCGATTTGTTTTATAATCTGCGCCAATTCCATGCTCATAAGAGCTGTAAGAACATTGTGAAAGTGTTTATCAAATAGTGAATGTTTTATAAAATACGTTCGGTAAACGTTCTAAGAACCATTATAAAAATTAAATTGTTAGTTGGGCACCCCCATAACTTTTTAATGAATACTTCGATTTTATTGAAATTTGGGTGGTTTATCTCAGACATAATTTTGAGTTTTTTCACATACAAAATCAATATGGCTGAATTCCGGTTTCACAGAAAACGATATAAAAATTAAAAATTCAAATGGAACAGCCTGTATATTTTTACATATTTTAATTCTGAGGCTTCAAATACATACATTCCATCTGTCAAATTTTTATTTTCATATTTCGTAAACAGGGTCGGCCTCAGGAGCAAAGGGAACTAATAACAATAAGATTTTCAATAATTACTTCGTTATTTAGGAACTGAGAAAACTAATGTGTGAATCATTTTGAAGGAATTTGAAGGAGCTTTTTGATATACGGGGTGGCCCATGTATGTTTCTATCAAAAAAACGGAGTTTTGGTTCGAAAAAGAATTTAATCGTTAACAAACTTCACGAAAATGAATTTTTTGAAAAATTATTACTTTGGGCGATATTTTAAATCAATTATCTATGATTTAGACGACGTCGCAGCCATCTACGATAAAAAAAACCAAATGAAAAACAAAATTGAAACGGCGCTAGAATTGACATTTGACAGATGGAATGTATGTATTTGAAGCCTCAGAATCAAAATATGTAAAAATATATAGGGTGTTCCATTTAAATTTTTAATTTTTATATCGTTTACTGTAAAACCGGAAGTCAGCCATATTGATTTTGTATGTGAAAAAATTCCAAATTATGTCTGAGATCAACCACCCAAATTTCAATAAAATCGAAGAATCCATTAAAAAGTTATAGGGGTGGCCCATCACTCATTTACACCCGGTATATTTATTCGTTTTCGTACTTCACTGCACACTGAAAATCTGCGACACGAATGTTTACTAGTTGCGTTCTCGATACTTTTCCACTGCGATAGCAACACGGATTTTTTCACAAATGTTTCCTATTTTCTTTTGAAGTTTATGGCAACCGGCGACAAGTGGGAACAGTCAACATTTGTTGCCGAAAAATAAAGAAATTTTAAGGAATATTTAGGAACATTTACGGAAACACGCAATAGCAACAAAAATGTTCCTCCAGTGGAATCGTAGCTTGAAGGGTGACAAGTAGAAACAGTCAACATTTTTGTTGCCGAAATATAAAGAAATTTTAAGGAACATTTGAGAACATTTTCGGAAACACGCAACAGCAACCAAAATGTTCCTCAGTGTTCCTCCAGTGGAAATGTAGCTTTATAATTGCAGATTTTCAAATTCATTTTGAATACTAAATGAAATTTAATTTTTATTTGAAGTTAAAGTTTATTGCACATATGTATTAATGATGATAATTAAATATTCAACTCGTCAAAGTTCAAAGTAACGCACTCTTAAATATATTGATCAATTATCGTTATTCTAGAATCACCATTATTCATAAATTCATACTATGTGTATTTGAACAGGTATGACTCAGATCTCAGATTATTGAGCAATTATGTAACGTACTAACGTTGCTTCATCAGATTCAAGAGCTTAAAATTTAGCGACAACACTATGTAGATATTAATCTGGAAGCCATGATTAGTAATCGATTAATCGATATCTGATAACGGATATCTGATAACGGTTCATACTTATAACATTGTTGATGAACTTTGCTAAAACCAGAACTTTTATTCTAGGGATATGCCATGTGTGTACTGGATTACGAGTATTTAATCTTAGATAATGTCTTCTTAGTTCACAAACCTGGAATAAAGAGGTTCACAGTCGATCGAAGAAGAAACGATGAAACTAAGAAAACGAATAAAAATGTGATGCCTCTTATCTTAGCACAAATGAAAATCCTTTTCGGAAATAAAAAAGGTTGTTTTATTTGAAGACAATGAATAGTGAAGTAATCACATTACTCTGATTCAACTCAATAACTCAATGTATATAAATAAAGCTTACAACCATCGTTAGTAATGACATTATTTATTATTAAAACAATATATTTATATGCTGAATATTATAATATAAATAGTATATTCTGTTTTGTTATGCAGTATGCAGCTCGGAATCGTTTGTGAAAAAATTTATTTTTCATGTGAATTTTCCAAAAGTTAGAAAATAAAGAGTCACTATGGCGTGTTATTAAGAAATTACAGCTTCCTACTCAATGCTGCAACCTGAAAGGACCATATCCAGGGCCATTTTCAACCTATTGAAGACCCTGAGCACTTTAGGAGAGCAGACCTCCTATGACGGTGACACAACGAATGTCATAGTTTGTAGACTGTTAAGTCACTATGTCAAGTAAATTATAAGACAGAAGGCAACTGAAACAAATTTAAGAATTATTGTGATCTCTTATTACGAAGTGGGTAAGAACTGTTAGGCATGGAAAAAAATTTCTAGCAGGCTATTCTAAGTACTGGATGATAACGTGATTTCCCATTTCTACTGTTCTAAATAAAAAAATAACCGCAAATTTTGGAATTAACCTGTACGAGACTGGTCAAGCACATTTGCCTTTCGAGTTGTGTATTATATTTTTTCTACTCCAGTTCTCCTAAATTAAGATCCTTGTAAATGATATGATTCGAGCAATTCAACTTACATGGACAGAACATTAGTTCGAATATCAGTCAGTTCTGCCAATAGACAATACTGCAAAATAAGGCTATGAGAATTTTGTTGGGCTGTAGCATTTATACTAGAGTTAATGATATGTTAAAAAAGTTAAAATTTTTGAATGTCAAACAAATGGCAGAAGAAGCAAATTTAATTTTTTTTATTAAAGATTTTTAATTAGAAGGGGAGATATGATAAATTATAATTCATAAAATTTCAATACCACCAATCTGAACAAGTCAATAGATGTAATGGGTGTCAGATGGTACAACAACCTTCCTATAATGATCAAAGCTTCGAAAACTGTCAAGCAATTTAAATCTAGGTTAAGAAAATTTTGTATTCGGATGTAGCTTGTATTATTTTTCAGGTTTGTTTTCTCTCCGATTGATTTGATTTTATTTTTCACATATGATAATATGGAAGATTTTTGTATACTAGCCATTTTACTAAATAAATATTATTATTATTATTATACAAATAATTTGGCAACATGAACAGAAATTTAAAAAAATATTCGAAATGGTATCCTGTAAACCTGTGATATACAGTGAATAAACAATGGATGAGACTAATTCGATAATTTCGTACTAGAGAACAGTTAGGTATTAAATTATTGTTAGTAGTTTAACTTTTGTTCAAATAAACGATCATAAAATCACATTTTGTTCGAAAAATAAAGAAAAATATTATAATATAACAATTAAAAATTTGTTAATTCACTCAGAGTCGAATAATCTACACTGATGAGATCTAGTAAGATCGAAACAGCTGTATGTAAAATTTGATTCGGGGAGAGTTGAAGATTTCTATAATTCACCGTTGGATTGTGAATGCAGATCCCTTGGAAAGTTGTTTGATAATTTTTAATTTATTAAAGAATTTTCCTTGTTCACTTTATGTAAAAAATTCATTTACATTTGGAACATGATGTAGACTGTACAGAATATTAGTGCACTTCACTTTATCTCATTTTTCCTTATCGAAATTTTTCAAAATATTACACGAATCCATATCAGACAAAATGTATTGTACCTAATACTAATTGATATCGATATTGATGTTGCTTATCATTTCAATCGATATCATCTTATATTTCGTTATTTGATCTGCTTCACCCAATTTCACAATTCTGACATCATTAAAAATGATAGTTACGTGTGAAGTATATCCACTATCAAAATTCGAATGAAGTTTAGAAAAATTCGCCTCGAAAACACACAAAATAAAGGTGAGTGCTGTTAGGTGAAGTGAATTTGTAAATCCAAGAAATCTGCTTAAATGTAGTCACATGATATTTTATGTGTAGTATTGGCGAATTAATAGTTGTATTATTAAGACAAAATATCGTGTATATACCTATGTTTCTTTCAGAAGAATATGATGAAGTATCTTCGATAGGGTTAATATTTGACATTTCCATTTCAGACATGAGTCTCGTAATTATCGTATTGTTATTCTCTTTTTGAACTTTAAGTTCAATTACATAAATTTCATAATATAAAGAGTAACCAATTTATGTCGTGTATTTTGAGTGCATGCTTATAATTTCTCAAGAATACCTATAACACAACTTGTAGAAAATAATATTCTTCCACGCTCGTACATCAAAATGGTATCCAGAAACCGATGAAAACTATAGAAAGTTGTATATTATTTCAATAGTTTGTGGCGAAGATCTTGAATTTTCTTACATTCAACACTTTAACGGTGAATGGAAATATATCTACTGGTGACGAAACAGCCAGTGCTCTCTATTTGATGAATTTCAATATTTCCAGTTATTCCTTTTCACTAGGTATATATATATATATATATATATATATATATATATATATATATATATATATATATATATATATATATATATATATATATATATATATATATACAGGCTCCTGCAACAGTGGCGCAGTGTTCCATATCTCTATTTGGGAAACAGATAGAAATCTACATTTCTACAATATTACCTTATTGCTAGAGCTCGACAAAATAAAAATATTGTCGATCACACAGGGTGTTCAGTTTCTTCTGGGCGAATATCAACTGTGTTTTTTCAAATGGCAACCTATATTTTTTATCGCTTTTTTGGTTTCTACATAGAAAATAAAAGATACTTTATGCATATCTTCATTTCGAAAATATCGATGGTTTTCGAGATTTCTAGCATAACAGGTTTTTTTTCCAATATTTGCCACTCAGGATATTTTAAATTATAAAGTTGTGCCAAGTCCAATTGAAATTTAATTTTGGTCAAATATTCTACATTGGTAACTCTCTCAAACGATATATCTGAAATCAACCAGCGATATACAGGGTATGAAGAATCGCTTGCCACATATTGTAAATAAAAATGTACAGAATCTTTCTTATCTTAAATGGAACACCCTGTGTATTATAGATCCAGAAGAAGCGTTAAGAAAAGCTCTACAAATACCATGAAGTATTCCCTATGGTTAAGTTTACTAGTTTTCCTTAAAACAGCGAAAAATGGCAAATATTCAAATTTCTTCGCTATTATCTCAATGAACGACTTTTTTCAAAAATAACCTGTTGGTAGATAAACAAGTTGTGAATTACACCACAAAATGTACCAGATATATTTGAAACAATTTCAATAATCTCCAAATTTGAGCCATATTCTTCCGATCTAAAACAACCTTTCAGCGAATTAAATTTTTTCTTGGAAATCGATAGTCTGGCAAATGACAGATCAAAATATTTGCCTTCAAATAAGTATTGAAATCTTTAGTGATTCGTTAAGTAGAAGTTTCGATATAATTTCATCAGAATGTTGTTAAATTATATCGAAAGTTCAACTTAACGAATCACTAAAGATTTCAATACTTATTTGAAGGCAAATATTTTGATCTGTCATTTGCCAGACTACTCGATTTCCAATAAATATTTTATTCGCTGAAAGGTTGTTTTAGTTCGAAAGAATATGGCTCAAATTTGGAGATTATTGAAATTATTTTAAATATAAAACGTACATTTTATGGTGTAATTCACAAATTGTTTATCTACCAACAGGTTATTTTTGAAAAAAGTCGTTCATTGAGATAATAGCGAAGAAATTTGAATATTTGCCATTTTTCGCTATTTTAGGAAAAACTAGTAAACTTCATGACATTTGTAAGGCTTTTCTTAGCGCTTTTTCTGGATCTATAATATACAGGATGTTCCACCTAAAATAAGGAAGATTCTGTACATTTTTATTTACAATATGTATCAAGCGATTTTTCATACCCTGTATATAGTAGGTTGATTTCAGATATATCGTTTAAGAGTGTTACCAATGTAGAATATTTGACCAAAAATAAATTCCAATTGGGCTTGGCACAACTTTATAATTTCAAATATTCTGAGTGACAAATATTGGAAAAAAAAACTTGTCATGCTAGAAATCTCGAAAACGGTCAATATTTTCTATATGAGGATATACATAAAGTATCTTTTATTTTCTATGTAGAAAGCAGAAAAGCGATAAAAAATATAGGTTGCCATTTGAAAAAACATAGTTGATATTCGCCCAGTAGAAATTGAACACCCTGTATGACCGACAATATTTTTAATTTGTCGAGCTCAAGCAATAAGGTAATATTATAGAAATGTATATTTCTATCTGTTTCCGAAATAGAGATATGGAACACCGCGCCACTGTTGCAGGACCCTGTATATATATATATATATATATATATATATATATATACCTATATATATATATACATACCTATATATATATATATATATATATATATATATATATATATATATATATATATATATATATATATATATATATATATATATATATATATATATATATATATATACATATAGGTACTCATATATGATAATAATTTCAGGTAGTTTGCAGATTTTCATTACAAAAGAAATTATATGTTGAAAATAAATGTATGTTAAAAGAATATATATATTACTTCTGATAATCCTGGTCGGTTCTGTGCTACACTTCTATTCGATATATAGGAAAAATGGATATAAACAGGTAAAAAAAATGCTATCTTATTCATAATCATCTTCTGTTAAGAAAACAAGAAATACTTTTACTAAACCAAAAAGACACTATTCCTATAACCAAATTATCAATTTCACTGTATTCTTAAATATTGTTTATATTAATACATCATTCCTTTTTAAGCTATAAATTTGAATCTGTACCTGCATTGCATTGCTATAAGAAATAAATAAATAAATATATATATATATATATATATAAATATATATATATATATATATATATATATATATATATATATATATATATATATATATATATATATATATATATATATATATATATATATATATATATATATATATATATATATATATATATATATATATATATATATATATATATATATATATATATATATATATATCAAGGATATCAAATAATATCGAGCTACTGATAAATAAAAGAAGCTGATAAGCAAATCCTAAAGATCTATCAGGCGAATATACTTCAAACAACAATAAGTTTACATCTGAAAATAAACTATAAAAGTTTCTCCTCGATCTATGCGAATATTGAAGATATGAACAAATGTTTGGATCATTTGAATTCTAAACCAAAAATCTGTTCGAATGTACCTTTTAAAATCTTTCATAGTTGTAAGATTAGATACCTACATACACAGAAAAATGAGTGTTTGCAGACCGCCATAGAAGGTCATTGATTGGATCAAAACCAATGCAACTGTAAAATAAAAAACACTGATGATACAGGTTATTGATGAAGTGATTTCGGTATTGGTCATGGATTCAATTCAATCTGTGCAATTTTTTAGAAAAGGAGGTGTTTTTTTTATCTAATAATGTATCAAATATATGAAAATATATTTAGTTTAACTAAATTCTCGGAAAATCTCAACATTCAATATCTGTGTTAATAGCTTAGAATTCATAAAAATTTCAATCTATATCTTTAAAATCATTTCGTCATTCAGTGAGTGGGAATTTAAAGAACCATTAATGTAGAAGTATATGTTTTCAGTCCACCCAAAAATGCATTAACGAAGAGACCAAGAAACTATGGGTGTTGGACAGAGTGCGAGAGATTACCAATTGCTTCGACAGACCCATGGTGCCAAGGACGCAAGAGCGCGGCGACTACTGGGTGTTGTACAATTACGTGCGCGCTGAACGTTCGCATAGTTGCCACGAGACGATAACGTACACTACGCACGGAGACTACACGTTCTTGGACAATTTAGTGCCGGTGTTGAAGAGGTGGAACGGTCCAATCAGCATTGCTTTGCACGCCCCGGGGACGGATTTTAATAAAACTTTGGAGTCCATCGCCTATCTCAGAGATTGCACGGATTCTCTAGTTAAAGAATTGGTGACTTTTCATATTTATTTCCCGAAGTCGCACTTACCAACATGGGTGAGTCAGGATTATTAGCATCCATATTATTTTATCGATCAAGTTGGCTCTATCAAGAGTTGATGATTATTTCTTTTTCTATGAATTCAAATAATCATTAGTATTATTTATTATTAATTATTGATTATTTTCAAAGTTGAGAAATGCATGAAAAAACAGATAGAATAAAACAGATTGGTTTAATTTATTTTCTACTTGGTCGTTTTTCAGGTACCGAAACAAAAGAACTTATTCAGTGAATTAGCAGATTGTTCTTTAAATCCACCCTTCACAAATGTTTCCAAGCAGCAAATGTACAAAACACAACAAAAACTCTTGTATCCTATCAACGTTGGCAGAAATATAGCACGAGAAACAGCACACTCATTTCATATTTGCCTCGGACATAGAGCTTATTCCTAGCCCTAATGTTATAACACCGTTCCTATCTATGATAGCCGAAAACGAAGGTAGGCAAAGAAAAATTAATAAAATTCCACAGAATGCAACTGTATGAAGTTTAAATCGAAACGGATAATTTAGCAGCGAACGAAATGTTTCGTTTTTATCTTTCAAATAATAATAATTTCCAAAATAATTCGATTTTTTTGATTTCGCAACTGAGACTATGAAGTTGCTTTGTCTTGTATATTAACACTTCGTTCAAAACTTAACTATTTTCTATAGAAAGTTGCAAGGTTATTAGATCATTTTCCATTACCAAATATTTACATCCGTCAAGATAGTTTTAGATTAATTATGCCAACTAGCAATGAAAAGGTTATAAAATATTCTCATTTCATTTTCATACCAACAGGCCCCCTTCTGTCGAAGAATTCTAAGGTATTTCCCCTGCACCCATTCGAGGTAACTTCAACTTCCGAGGTACCTGAAACCAAGACAACGCTGTTGGCTATGCTGCAAAACCACACCGCCCAGTCTTTCCACGTTAAGTTATGTCCACTCTGTCACAATGTTCCAAATTCGGAGAAGTGGCAACAGCTGATCGAGAGAACGGACGGAAAACTGGAAGTGTTTCACGTAGCCAAAAGAAAAGGAAAATTCTATAATTGGGAGCCATTCTACATCGGCACGCACAGCGAACCCTACTATGACGACGCTCTGTTTTACGCTACTTGTAGCCAATTACCCCCCCCCAATCTTCTTGATGTCATCCATCCACCTCCGTTGCGGTCTTCCTACACTCCGACTTGTTGTCCGGGGTCTCCACTGGACGATCGTTTTCGGCCACCTCGTGCCGTCCTGTCTTGCGACGTGTCCTGCCCATCGCCACTTCAGGCCAGCAATCCGCACCACCACATCTGTGATCTTAGTGCGCCTTCGGATCTCCACGTTGCGCACTCTGTCTCTAAGACTGATCCCCAGCATTGCCCTCTCCATGGCTCTTTGGCATGTCCTTAGCCTACTGGCACTTTTTTGCGTGAGCGCGGTGATTTCCAGACCATGTTGTTACCGATAGTATGCAGGATTCGTACACTTTCCGTTTAAGGTTAATAGGCATAGCTGGGTTTTTGAGGATGAAGCCGAGTTTCCCAAACGCTGCCCATGTTAGTCCTATCTTTTTTGTTATTTCAGTGGCCTGGTTTTCAGTTTGATACTAAGACCAAGGTAGATGTAGTGTTCTACAGCTTCTAGGATATGATTCTCGACCGAAATCTGGGGAGCGTCCGGGCTCAAGATCTTTGTCTTTTGAAGGTTCATCCTCAAACCAACCTTTTCTGACATTTTGTGGAGTTGGCCCAGCATATCCTTCAGCTCCTCTGAGTCGCTGGTTATCAGTACGATGACGTCAGCGTGGTTTAGATAGGTGCCGTCAATATTGATGCCCTTTTTCTCCCAGGACAGGTTCTTGAAGATGTCCTCTAGTGCCAAGGCGGATAGCTTGGGAGATATCGTGTCTCCCTGGCGAACGCCTCTCTCCACCGGGATTTTTTCCGTCACCATGTTTTCCTCCAGTTTGACCTGGAGTGTTGCACTGGCGTAGATGTGTTGGCTCTAACGGCGTTAATAATACGCCTACGATATTATCACTGTCTTTAATATCGTCAAAGTTCAAAGTAACGCACTCTTAAATATATTGATGAATGATCGTTATTCTAGAATCACACATTATTCATAAATTCATACTATGTGTACTTGAACAGGTATGACGTCTATCCCGGGGCCATACAAGTTTTGGTAGAGTAAAAAACATGAAAATGTCTCAGATTATTGAGCAATTATGTAACGTACGTGTATCAACACTAACGTTGCTTCATCAGATTTAAGAGCTTAAAATTTAGCGACAACACTATGTAGGTATTCATCTGGAAGCCATGATTAGTAATCGATTAATCGATATCTGGTAACGGATATATGATAACGGTTTATACTTATAACATTGTTCATGAACTTTGCTAAAACTAGAACTTTTATTCTAGGGATATGCCATGTGTGTACTGGATTACGAGTATTTAATCTTAGATAATGTCTTCTTAGTTCACAAACCTGGTATAAAGAGGTTTACAGTCGATCGAAGAAGAAACGAAGAAACTAAAAAAACGAATAAACATGTGATGCCTCTTATCTTAGCACAAATGAAAATCCTTTTCGGAAATGAAAAAGGATGTTTTATTTGAACACAATGAAAAAGTGTAATAGTAAATAGTAAAGTAATCACATTACTCTGATTCAACTCAATAACTCAATGTATATAAATATAGCTTATGGCCAGCGTTAGTGATGACATTATTTATTATTGAATCAATATATTTGTATGCTGAAATTCAAGGGCGCACCCAGGATTTAGTTTCGGGGGGGGGCTGAATCAAAATTTACTTCCTTAAATCATAATAGATCTTATGGCTAACCGATAGTGACCAGTAGGCTCATTTTCTAGTAGTAGATGAGCTAATTTCACAATTATTATCTTAGTAATCTCAATTCGTTTGTTACTTCAAAAAATCTCGGGGGGGGGGGGTGGGTGCTGCAGCCCCATGGCTCCCCCCTGGGTGCGCCACTGTGCTGAATATTATAATATGAATAGTATATTCTGTTTTGTT
>JARQZK010001517.1:45000-55000 GCA_030704885.1 Cynegetis impunctata | reverse complement strand
ACTTTTAAATTTTCTTGACAAATACTGACAATCATCAAATTAAATAAAAATTAAATGACAGTTCATACCTACTTGGATACAACGCCCATAGACGTTGCTATCATTTCTCAGTATTTTATTACTAGTACAATAATGAGCGTTCATTATTTTACTAGTAAAAGAATAGGTTATTTCTACGATCTGTGTTGTCGAAAATAATATAGATATTATTATACGCTTGAAGAAAAAATGATATTTCTCACATGAAATTGAATATCTTTGTCCGATATTTAACATCGTTAGTTTCATAGGAATATCGTTCCTGTATCTATTGTGAAGGTCTTGATCTTTCTGTCCCTGATCCAGCGACAGAGGAGATCATAAAAAAATATTGATTTTTTTCTTCGTACCAAAAGGTTCCCATCTTTCGAAGAATCCGAAGGTATTTCCCCTGCACCCTTTCGAGATATCTTCAACCTCCCAAGTACCTGAGAATAAGACTGCATTGTTGAATATGATACGGAACCACAGCGCCAAACCTTTCCATATTGACGTATGTTGGAGTTGTCACGGTGTTCCAAATGCGTGGGCACGGCAGCAGTTGACTGAGAACAAGAACGGAAAACTGGGAGTGTTTCATGTGGCGAAAAGAAGAGGCAGATTCGCGCACTGGGAACCTTTTTACATCGGTACGCATAGCGAACCCTATTATGACGAGAGATTGTCCTGGGAGGGCATGAGTGACAAAATGACACAAGTATGTATCCTTGTTGACATTGAAAACTCTTATACTGTGATATTTCTTTGTTAATCTCAATGTGAAATTCTTCTTCTTCTTCGTATGCCTATCCGGGTCGGATGCTGGCGACCAGCTGAATGATCATAATTTTGTTGACTGCTTCCCTGAACAGTCCCGTGGTTGACTTCCCGGTCCTCTGCTCCCATAAACTTTACCTTGTAGGATGCATTGGAGGAGATGGTATCGATCTTTATTGCGCATAATGTGCCCAAGATATTCTAATTCCCTGCATTTAACGGTGTAAAGGACCTCACGTTCCTTCCCCATGTGGAGTAGGATTTCTTCATTGGTCACCCTCTGCGTCCATGACACTCTCAGTATCCTTCGATACAGCCACATTTCGAAGGCTTCCAGCTTCCTCTCAGTAGCAGCAGTCAGTGTCCAAGCCTCTACTCCGTAGTACAAAACAGAAAAGACGTAGCATCTTAACAACCTGATCTTGAGGTTGATGTTCAAGTCATGGCTCTTGAAGCACTTTCTCATTTTATTGAACACAGCTCTGGCCTTCTCTATCCTGCATCTGATTTCCTGTGAATGGTCCCACTCTTGTGAAATTAGAATTTCGTAATCATCATGCTTGGCTCGACAATCCTTTGTTGATCTTGGCCTGCTCACAAAGTATTCGTCACTCCTGTCTGTTCCTGGCGACTTCCCTCTCTCTAAGGACTCTTAGGATCTTCAGGTCCTCTTTCACATCATCCATCCATCTTGCGCGTGATCGTCCTCTGCTTCTTCTGCCTTCTGGATTGGACATTGTAAGCTTTTTTGTATGGTCGTTATCTATCATTCTAGCAATTTGCTTTACCCATTTGAGCCTCTGTACCTTTATGAACTTCACAATATCTGGGTCGGTGAATAGCTGGTATAATTTAAAGATGTATCTTCGACGCCACAGACCGTTTTCGTTTACGACTCCAGAAATATTTCTAAGAATCCTTCTTTCAAAGGTTCCAAGTAGTCTTTCATCGTTTTGAGACAACGTCCAAGTTTCAGCTTCAAATGACAATACTGGTCTTATTAATGTCTTGTAGATATTTCGCTTCACAGAACGACGTATGTTTTTATTTCGTAGGTGTTTTTGAAGGACGTACAAAGGTCTTCTTGCTATTGCTATGCGTCTTTTTATTTCAACACTCGTTGTATTTGTTGAATTTACAATATTTTTTATAATTTTCTTCAAGCATGATTTCCATTTGTAATATAAAGTTTTATTCTAGGGATATGCCATGTGTGCTCTGGATTACCGGTATTTAATTTTAGACGATGTCTTCCTGGTGCACAAACCTGGTTTCATTCAATATACAAAACAACGTAAAATGAACAAATTCGTAAATAAAACACTTACTCAATTATTGCCGATCATTTTAGATGAAATGAAAATCTTGTTTGGAAATGATGAAGGTTGTATTATTTGAATAGAATGAAAATTCAAAGTATTAATTCAGTTACTCTGTGATCACTGGTTTCAATAATAATAATAATAATAAAGAGTTTATTCAAATAATAGTTAGATACAATAAACTCTGTAAACCACAGAGGGAACATTTTGCAAAGAAAATATTTCCTGTGCGTGGTATCATAACACATCAATACAAATATTAATTATTCCATCTACAGATCAACATTGTCAGATTCAAATATTCAAAATTCAATTAGGTAGGCAATAGTCACAATCAGGTAAGTAATAGTACAATCCGGGTAGGTTTAATCACAGCAGAGAATTAGGCAAGTCATTTTCCGTATATTTCAAATTTTCATTTCAGGATACTCTCAATGGAATCATACTCAGATATCACCCACTCTTTAACTTTCTTTTTGAAACTTTTATAATTTCTAATTTTCTTTAGATGTACGGGAACGATGGCGAATAGGTCGCGGTGCAGTGTACTGAAAAGAACGTTGCCCAATTCTCTTCTCACATCGTGATGTTTGCAGCTTGTTTTCTCTCTGTCTGGTATCGTACGGATGATTCAGTGCTGCGATCGAAATTTTTTGAGATGGATGTTGCATATTATCTTCAATGCGAAGGTTTGACGTACGTTGAGAATACCAGATATCTTATAGAGCGTGTCACTTGAATATCGCATGGTTTTTCCGTGTATTATTTTCAAAATCCATTTCTGAAGTATATTCAACCTTTCTAGGTGTGCATCGTACACTCCACCCCAGCCTAGAATTCCATACGATATGTGTGATTGCACGAGTGAGTTATATAAGATATAGAGGTATTTAATATCCTTGATGACATCTTTTAGGTATTTGAATTTTTGAAGCATACTCCGTAGTTTAACCACCACATTATTTATGTGATAATCCCATTTCAGGTGTCTGTCCATAGTGATACCAAGATACCGCACTTGACTCGCCTCCGGAATATTGAAATGACGATCAATGTTCAAAGGGCCCATTTCAGGAAGACCACTCTTGTATGAAGTGAAAGGCATATATTTCGTTTTCGTTTCATTGATAGTTAATTCATTGAATTCAAAATATTTCTTAATTTCAACAAAATCAGTTTCACTTTTTCCTTTCAAACTTTCCCATGAGTAAGAGCTGTACACTATGACCGTGTCATCCGCAAAACTGATGATTTTTCCACTCGATTGAAGTTTGAGAAGATTATTAATATACACTAGAAATAGAAGTGGTCCGATTACTGTGCCTTGAGGTACGCCATGTGTGATTAATCTTTCTGCACTTCTATATCCATTTATGTCCACGATCTGTCTACGGTTACTCAAATAACTGGCCAATAAATTATATGCTCTCCCTCGAAATCCACAATTGCCTAGCTTATCCAAAAGTTTTTTATGTGATATAGTATCAAATGCTTTAGCAAGATCTATAAAGATTGCTAATGTTGGAGTTTTTTTATCAAGGCAACTATATATATACTTTTAGAAAAGCTCCATTATAAGCAATCTTCTGTAGATTTTCCAGTTCTGAAAACCATATTCAAATTTTTACAAAATATTATATTTATCTAGAAATCCTACTATGCGCTTTTAAGTATTTTTTTCTATAATCTTTGCTATATTTGATATTAAAGATATTGGTCTATATTATTAACTCTTGTTCTCTCGCCACTTTTGTGTAGAGGTTTGATTACTCCTAGTTTTAAAATGTCAGGAAAAACAGCCATACTCAAAACATTTATTGACAATATAAGAAATTGGAGAAGATATCTCCTTTTTCACCTCCCTTAAATATTCAGCCCTTATATTGTCATGACCTGGTGCTTTCTTCAGTTTGAGTGACTCTATGGTAGTTTCTACTTCTTCAGGTGTTGTAGACTCAAGGAAAAAACGAGTTCCGTTTGCAATTCATTCAATTCCTTAAAATTTTCCGGAATATTTATCTTAGATGCATAAAGTTGGTCCCAGGTTTGTGAAGTATTCGTTAAAACAATCTGCAATTTGTTGTGGATTCTCTATTTTAATGCCATTATCATTTTCAACATAATCAATGTTAGTTTCTGATTTCCGTTCACCACATATATCCTTTACGACTTTCCAGATTGCTGTCGATCGCGAGCAATTCTGATAATTTCATTTTGGATATATTTTTGTTTTTGCATTGTGGATTTTCTTAGCTAAAACTTTTTTACATTCCCTGTACTCTGCTTGCAGGTTTGGATTATTCGGATTTCTCTGCAGATTGTTGTATAGAGTGCTCTTGTTATTATACATTTCAGAAGACTCGGAGTGACCCACTTCTTCCTCATAACTTTTTTTGTTATTTATACGAATTGATGTAGTATTCTGCTGTAAATATTTATTAAATGTGTCTATAAAAGATTTGGTCATATAATTGATATCATTTCCCTGTAATATTCGAACCAGTTTTCATTCCTTAGGTTTTCCCTAAAATTTTTTATAATCAATGTATTGTTTGTTTCCTCTCCGTTCTTGATTTCAATACGATATCCTGCCGATTTCCATGAGTTAATTCTACGGATAAAATCGCCGGATAATGATCAGTTATCAAATATTCAAAAAACATAACCGTTTAGGCTATCCACTCGTGTATCCCAGCCTTAACAAAGAAGTGGTCCAAGCAAGTTCCACTCTCTGGTCGAGTAATAGTATTTATTAAGGAATTAAATCCATAAGTTTGCATTATATTCTTGTATTCACATGTGGTGATTTGATCTGATAAGAGATCGATATTTAAATCGCCGGTCACAATGTGTCTTCTGCATGAAGAATTGTTCTGAAGGTAAATCCACAATTCCTCATGGAAACGTAATATTGGATATTGTGGAGACTTATAAACGGGCTGTCAACTTTGTGACAAAGTATGTGCCGCTATATATATATTTACTTCAATTGCATTTATTTCTCCATACTAATTATTTTATAATCAGAAATGTATTTCTCTTTAATGTACACAACAACACCGTCGTTTCGATTGTAAGACCCGCTACTATAAAAACAATTGTAACCTGCTAAACTGAACAATTTCAAGTCATCAATTTGATGCGTCTCCGTCAAAACAATGACTTCATAATTATGCGATGCGTGTTCAAGAAAAAGTATAAATTCCTCAAAATTTTTGAAAATACTTCTTATATTCATTTGAATTATTTTGAATTTTTCATCGACCAAACATTTCCCCAAGTCATTTAAATTAATTTGCCTTGTGATATATGTGCGAAATTGAAAGTCTCTAATAAATTGGTCCATAATTATTTTTCCTTTCTTTCTTCAGAAGAAAAAAAAAATGAAAAAAAAAAAAAGAAAAATGAAAAGACGAATCACCCCAAACTCAACACCATCAAACAAAAAAAAAAAAAAAAAAAAAAAAACTCGCAATCAGAAAAAAAAGAAACAAAAATAAATGGATTCTGAACTAAATACCTTTCAGTTTGAGGTGGAACAGTTTCTTAATTTCATTCTATGTTCAACTCCACCAATTGCAGTCTCCTGCTTCCTAGACTCGTTACCCTTCCGATAACCTCCTTTGTTCGAAGCTTCTGCGGATTTGCTCTCTCTATTTTGTAACAATATTTGCTGAAATCTGTTTGATTTATTTTCGACGCAGGTAATATCTCCACTATCTGTATCATACAATTCTTCCTCTGAACTAATTTTTTCTTGGGATAATACTTCTTCACTTATATCCAAATGATGTTTCCTGATGGCGCCTGTTGATGCCTGCGAACCTTCTAACTGATCTAATGTATATTCCCTTTCTCCCACAAATATTCTGTTTCTTCTTATGTATACTTTCTCTGAATTCTCAGATTTTACTTTTTCTAGTACCTTCTTTAATTCCTTCCTTTCTTCTATCTGGAGATGGGTCAGGTCGTTTGTTATCGATACCCCAGAACCTTTCAGTGTTCGAGAATTAGATAGGATTTTTTGCTTTACGAATTGTGAGACGAATTCCACTTTAACTGGACAATTTTCATTTTTACCCAACCGAAATGAATCAACAATATCTGACTCCTGTATTTCAACCTGAAGTAGACTATAAATTTTCTGACAAATGAAGCTAGGTGTTATGTCGGCCTTGTTCTTCAGTCCAAAAACAACTATGTTATTTTTCTTCGAGTTTCTTTGTACTTGTTCCAACTGGGCCTTGAGGTCCCTATTTTCTCCTTCCAGACTCGTTATTTTGTGATTCAAAGACAGGATTTCGCTTGACAACCTGCTTTCGCTTGCGGTGATCAAATGTCTCAACTCATTTCTCGATTTTTTTACTTCACGAAGAATCTCCTCCAACGTGTCACTCTTTGTTTCTAACATCATTCGGATGATACTTAGATGTGTGAACTCCTTTAGTGATGTGGTACAGGTTTTTTTGCTTCTTTCCTTTGTTCGTATACTTCATGTACTTGTATTCACTCTTCTATAGCAAATTAAAATGAGGTTATATTTTGAGTTTCTTGTTACAAATCTCAATTTCCTTCGCTCACTACAATTTACTATATATTATTTATCAAATCCTCACAAATTCATTCAAGAACTTCAAAAATTCAAGAACCGTAAAAATGAATAAATGTTTAAAGAATTACTGTGAGATACTTTTTGTGGTTCATGTGCTGAACACCCAGTATAAAAAGCATTAAAATCACTACAATGATATAATTATTTTCTCTTTCTTCCCCCTACTGAATGGCCTTGTTTAGTAGTCACAACATTTCGTCTCGTTCCGTTCTTCTCAAGTTGATTTTTTTTTCAGTAGAATACTAAAACATTTTCTATAACCTTTTCAAATTATTTTCAAATAATGTTATCACAAACAGCCGAAACTTATATTAGTGACATGTCATATCATTTTTTCGACTATTCGGCTATTTGATTCAGTGTTTTTCTGATGAGAAAAAGTACTAAATTTGTTCCATTACAATGAATTACTACTTATTAAGCACCATTACGAAACTATTTTATCTACAACAGATTTTTCTAAAAGAACATATTGATAAAATTCATCAATACTGACATCTTAAGTCCTGGGATTACATCATATCGCAATCACGATGTTGTTTGATTTCATACAAATTGTACCAAAGGAATGTAGAACGAGAGGAACGATAAGGTTTTTCTTTAATGCAAGTACGAAACACGTATTATGAAATGAAATTCTTCTGAATAAATTAATTGATTTGATTTTACGGAGACGTTGACCAGAAAATAAACAGTATAAACCGCACCTGTATACCTGGTTAAACACTCAAATCAAATTTTATCAAGGAATACAGAAGAATAATGTAATAGAAAACAACCTTACGTTAGAGATAAGAAAGATTAAAAAAAAAACCTAAATTTTTTTTACATTTTTTAGAATAATGAACACGTAATGTCTTCACTCTAATTAATGGACTGACGATTCAATGAATTACAATATTATCTCCTCCCATTAAATATACGAAGTATTTATACTTGAAATGAATATTTATTTGTGAACAAAATGCACCAATTTACTTTCATAGTAGAATATGATTCTAGAGAGTCTAATAAAGTATAAAAAAATGTGACAATACACTAGAGGCTACTGGTGATTTTTTTTCTGTCATAAAATCCTAGTTGTCATTTTCTCGATAAGAGAACAGTGAACATGGCAGAGTTATAGAAACGAATGCTAATGAATATATATATATATATATATATATATATATATATATATATATATATATATATATATATATATATATATATAGAATATGATTCCGAAATCATTTCACCGTCATCACACTCGGTAACGCCATATCGAATCATGTGAATGTGAGTATATTGCAATCGATGTGGTATCGATGATAAGATTAAATACTGATAAATGATGAATATTCCATTATCTTAAGTGCGGGGAATACATCAAATCTTTTGAAATTTTGGAATATCTATACTTAGTTTATTACCCCGAGGAGAAGCTAAAGGGGTTATAGTCTCACGACTAAAAGTTGGTAACTGGCCCGATTTTAAAAACTCCAACGGATATCGATAAAACACATATGATTTCATTAAGGAATTTGAATTACCACTTTTTCCCAACGAATAATAAAAAAATATAGCGGTTTTACCCCGAGGTGAAGCTAAATTCTCACTACAAAAAGTTGGGATCTGGTCCGATTTTAAAAATTCCAACGGATATCGATAAAATACATATGATTTCTTCAGAGAAGTTTTGTTCCCAATCTTTTCCCAACGAAGAATAAAAAATTATAGCGTTTTTTAGATAGGCATTACGACATGCGCATGCGCCATGCGATATGTACGAAGTCCTACAAAACATGCGTCGAAGTGCTCTGTGTTCCACGGTAACCAAGCGACGTTGATAGCTTCAGCTTGATTCTGCGTCTGTGTCTGCTTCCCATCCATAGAGATATCTTATCAATTTGATTCATAATTTGCAGCAAAATGAGCCGGGATAGGATATTCAAATTCGACAGTCAAACAATGAATTTTTTTGCTAAATTTTCACCGATTTTATATCGACTTATTATTACATTTATTGCAATTTTCCTTCATTCCATTCGTAAAATCGACTTTCATTGTTATTTAATTTATATAATAGGTACATTCAAAAAATATTGACGACATGCACATGCGCCGAGGGGTTTTATCATTCCTAGTGCTACGCAGTAGGGTGTCCTTCAATTTGATATTTTTCATAATGAATAATAGTTTAAAAAAACTAGAGAACACGTTTTAATAGAAAAGTGAATAGATAAATAGAAAATAATTTTCAATAAATTCAAATTAAGAATAGTGTAACTTACAAAAAAATTTCTTTGATTGTAGAAAAGCGTGAGGCGCCTGGAGTCAATTGTTTTGATATTTTAATGACAGATATTGGAGATTCATTATGGAAATTTCTCAAAAAAAATGTTTTTCTACAATAAAAGAATTTTTTTTGGTAATTACACTATTTTAATTAAAATATATTGAAAATTATTTCCTACTTTATAGTTCGCGTTTCTATCGAAGCGTGAGTTCTAGTTTTTCAAACTATCATTTATATTCTATTTTTTAGTTCAGTTATCTACATAACCATATTTTTTAGTTTTTTAAACTATTATTAATTTTTTCTTCTTTAGTTCTCCCAATAACAAAAGCGCGTTTTAAATTTTTTTTCAGCAATTATTCATCTTTGCTTCTAGTTTTACAACGATGATAATTTCGTAGCAACGAATAATCGGCGTACTTTTGGCACACCGGATAGGTATCGGATATTTGGAAAATCGATAATCCTGATCAGGATAATGGGAAAATTTTTTAATTATTGCATTTTCATCGGTCCTTGACGAGTTTGCAAAGTTTCATGTCAATCCGGCGTTTTGAAGGGGCGAAAATCACCTTCAAATATTTCGTTACAAAGAGTAACATAGATACATACCAAGCTAATAAAAGCGTGTTAAGAAGTTGTCGTTTTTTCCTGCGCCAAATCACATACTCCTCAAGATAATATCGAGTTACTCTTATCTTAAACTATTTCTAAGTTGCGTTCAAATGTAACATTAACTGCTATATTGTTCATCTTCTGTATAAGCTAACTTTGGCGGATTTTTGATGAAAAACCAATAATTGATATACTCAATAAAAAAATTCATTTATATTTGGAACATGATGTCGAGAATATTAGTGCACTTCGCTTTATCTCGTTTTTCCTTATCGAAATTTTTCAAAATATTACACGAACCCATTGTAATACTAATTGATATCGATATTGATGATGCATCGTTCCAATCGATATCATCTTCTATTTCGTTATTCAACC